>JAOWCC010000064.1:13603566-13815479 GCA_030867875.1 Actinernus sp. WN-2022 | reverse complement strand
CTAGTATTTGGAATGCTTTATTTTTGTTTTGCATGTGTTTAGTTATCATTGTCTAAGTGCAATGTGATTGGTTCTCGTTGTCTAAGTGCAATATGATTGGTTCTCATTGTCTAAGTGCAATATGATTGGTTCTCATTGTCTAAGTGCAATGTGATTGGTTCTCGTTGTCTAAGTGCAATATGATTGGTTCTCATTGTCTAAGTGCAATATGATTGGTTCTCATTGTCTAAGTGCAATGTGATTGGTTCTCATTGTCTAAGTGCAATGTGATTGGTTCTCATTGTCTAAGTGCAATGTGATTGGTTCTCATTGTCTAAGTGCAATGTGATTGGTTCTCATTGTCTAAGTGCAATGTGATTGGTTCTCATTGTCTAAGTGCAATGTGATTGGTTCTCATTGTCTAAGTGCAATGTGATTGGTTCTCATTGTCTAAGTGCAATGTGATTGGTTCTCATTGTCTAAGTGCAATGTGATTGGTTCTCATTGTGGCCCCGGTTACAGTAGTCGCACTGTAATATATGTGATTATCTCGTTGTTGATGTTGCAATATGCGTGTGCCATGCTCCAAAATAACAATACAACATATTTCGTATGAGTGGGACAAACTACGGCATGTCCGTAGCTTTACCATTATCGTACTGTAACGGTGCTGTGCCGTATCTCTGTAATTTGATTGGATCAGCAGGACAAAAACAATAGGAAACCATTTCAATGTCACAGCATGCCGTACAGTGATTGTGCTGTAGTCAGTGCCGTAGTTTGTCCCACTCATACGAAATCTGCTCTACAACATTGTAACGACACTGCAATAGAGTAACATCCCACAACCACAACACGATCACACGACGACTACAACACAATGATACGATGAGGACACGACAACGATTACACGACAACGTGAGGACTTGTCCACGACACGAGGACACACCTACACCATGATCATACGACAATACAAATACTATATAGGATTTTTACCAGATTTCCAGTATATCTTAAGCACTTAGCAGATTATTAAGTTAGTCATAGATTTTAAGCAGTTACTAGACAAGAGCATTCCTGATTTTTAGCTAGTAGCCTGGCATGTTTTTGTTTATCTTCTGCATGACAGGCTCTAGCTAACGTTTTCGCGATTGCTTAGGTTATATCATTAGATAATAGTTAGGTGAATATTTTTACTATATTTTTAAGCTTCCAGAAAATCTAAATATCAACACAAATGGTGGCGAATAGAAGAGGAAAATCATGTATATGTTTAAGTGTTCATATTGATGAGTTTCTCACGTGGGAATCTCATATTAATATTATCTCTAAAAAAAGTCGCCAAAGGACTTGGTGTATTGAGAAGACTCCGACAACTTGTGCCGATAACTACTCTAATTACTATTTATAACTCTTTGATTGTTCCTTATCTTGACTATTGTAGTTCTGTTTGGGGCTCAATGGACAAGAATCTATCCCAAAACGTTCAGAAACTCCAAAATAGGGTGCCAGAATCATTACCCACTTTAATTATGACATTAGATCAGAAGATATTTAAAGAAAAACCTTAGCTGGAAAGATCTCCAATTATGACATTAGATCAGAAGACAATTTAAAAAAACCTTGGCTGCTGGAAAGCTCTGCCAAACGACGCCACCACCACCAGCTACTATTATGTTTAAAACTATGAACAGCCAGCTTCCGCAATACATGTTTATCTCAACTATTTACTAAAGCAAGCGATATACATACATATAGCTTGCGCCGTTCTGATGATAGTTTATTTATACCAAGACCTAATACTGAAGCTTTGAAAAAAAGCTATTACTACAGAGGGGCTATACTGTGGAAGTCTTCTTTATAGTAACAAATGCAATGCCCTAAGTATTGCACAATTTGTTAACCAATTATAGGTCTATATAGGATTCTTACCAGATTTCCAGTAGATCTTAAAGACCCACGACGGACCATTACGCTTTGCGCGCCTCTGTTTTTGTTTGATTTTCATGAAACCGAGGCTTCTATTGTTTTCGCCTCGCGCGCGATTCCCTCGGTTCGCGTGAAGTAGAAAATCGTCCTTCTACTCACCTTTGTCATTTGTTTGTATGTTAGCAAAACAAGGAAATGAACTCTTCGTTATCAATCGAGTGTTGATGGAAGTTTATCAACATAGTTAGAGTGCTTATGGCTCCATTGTTGCAGGCGAAGTAAATATCTGTGAGCATCAGGGCGGAGAAAATGAAAATTTAATTTACTCTCTTGATTCGTAAAATGGTCGCTGTCGGTGTTTCCTTTTACTAACCAAGAACCAGAACCCGTAATAACAAAGCCAAGTGCAGTGCCAAGGTCAGTGTGCCATGAATGGAGGAAGGGGTGCTTGTATAAAGTTTCGCGAGAACAAGGCCAAATGTATCAAAACCTTCCAGCTTATGACAGAAGCAAATGTAAAAATAAGGTAAGCGAAGACAACTTGTTTATTAACACAATCTGTCCATTTGTACGTTGCCCTAATAGAAATATCCTTTATGGGAATTTGCAGTTCGAACATGGCGTACATGTTGTCCAGAATGGAATAAAGTGCTCAGGTTGTTGTTGGGACAATGAGCAGCACACTTTCTCAACATGGCATTACATCAATATTCCAGTACAGTTTACCCACCTTTGATAATAAATATTCTTCTATTTGTTTCAGGAAAAGGGCAATGCATTGTTTTCTTCAATCTGTTATTAAAGTGTGGGAAGAGGAAGTATGGACTTTGCCAAGAAATTGACAATAAATAGTCCCCACCTTCAGATTCACCACTGTGGTATATATGCAGATAAATGGGAATTGTCTGCTGTAAGAGGGATGACATGCATCACCTCCTACACAATTTTTTACTAAGATTATTTTGTGTAGATTGGGACAGTTTGAAGGTTGACTTTTATTATGAAGACTGCAAGGCTGATCGGATGGCTGAAAGTCCAATGCCATGCATACCCATATGTTTGAAAGAGAAAATTATGGTATACAGGTATCCCCTTACAGCACAGAAGCTAATGGTTTCTGGAAAATTTAAGAAATTAGTGACAATATCATCTATATTGTTGTTTTCACTTTGAATACAAAACAGTGATTACCAAGTTTGTGTTTAACATTTTTAGAGAGTGTTCATTATTTATGACTTGGGGGGTCTGCATTTCCCCCATGAGTGAAATTAAAACTTAAATGACCCCCCTATAAAATTGCTCAAAACTTTATTGACCCCCCCCCCCCCCCCCCCGCCTCCCACAAAAAAAAAAAAAGAATGCATGGATGTGCAAGAAAGAATGCAAACATCATATACATGTAACCTTTTAAATTTAATATTGTCTCTAGATTTATGGTATTTTCCATGATACATTACCTTTGTTTAGTAGAAAACATATATATATATATATACATGTATTCTTCTGGAAATCTCTACCTCCTTCCCAGATGGATACTCAAAATTGTACTTGTTAGTTCATGCATCATATTGCATTCTAGTGCATTGTTCTGTAGTCTCAAATAAATAAATAAACGAAAGAGTTCATCATTGGCATATATACAAATCTCCTGGACATGAATGCATTATCTGTCCTTTGGGGATGTGCCTTTGATCATGAGCTTAGAGAATACCATCCTGCATATACAGGAAAAAAAGCAAACTGTCTTTAAAATAATGTTGTGAGGACTGAAGGCCCAAGCTGAAATATTTGAGATTTGACTGCTCTCTAAAACACTGGTTTACTGTGTTCTGGAGACTAAACATTGGCTTGGGATTACAACAATTTCGTTACATTTTCAGTTAAATTTTATTTTACACGACAGGTACGTCAACTTTGATGACCCCCCCCACCCAGGAGTAGGTAAAATCTTTAATGCCCCCCCCTGTAAAAGCACTTAAATTTGTCCCCCCCCCTATGATTTAGCCAACCCCTCAAAGCCATAAATAATAAACACTCCCTTAGCTTGTTACAGACACACACAGATTACATACTATAATCACGAAACGCTGGTAACTTGATTTTTCAGTATACACAGAAGCCCTTAGGCATGTGGAAACAAAGAAAAATAGTCACGAGTGGAATATTCATGGCATACTATGAGAAAACATTGCATATTAACTATTTTATCCCATGCCAATCTAAATAAAGAACTCTGACCTCACCTGGCACACGTGCTGAATCAGATTCCAGTTTTCCTTCCAAAATATTGTGACGAGTGCACGTACAGCACATGGTGGTGTAAAAAACATCGATTCAACCCGTGGGATACCACCGAATGTGCAACAGATTTCCAGTCTTCTGACTGGCTGTATTTTTCATGGCATGGCCAGTAAACAACTATATCCCTTCTGCCAGATAAATCAGAAATATACAAAGAAGAGCCTCCTAATTTGAGGCTAAACTTGGGCCTGTGGACAGGACTCGGTCAGGTTGGGTACAATGGTTGGATGCTTAATACAAAGTAGAGGTAAAATGGCAGATATGTCAAAGAAATAATATTGGCCCTAAGATAGCCAATTGGTTGCCAGTGAAAAATTGGACCATGAAAAAGCATTTGTGGGGGCTGGAAGATAACATCAATTATAGTATTTTTTGAACCAGGCAACATTTACATGTATTTGCCAATATTCTACAGTCTGGAGTTACCTTCATAGCATATATGTTGAAGATATGACTAATGGTTGAAATGGTGGCAGTAAAAAGGGTGTATGAAACTTTAGTTAACGTTTTGATTTCAGCACTTTTACCAAAACCTTAATGAATTGCCGTTTAGTTATCTTACTTATGATTGTTATAAATATTGTTCTCCAATTTATTTTCTGATTGGAACTACTGAAATACCAAAACAAATTGCATATACCATTCTTGCTGCGCATCCCTCCTATCAATAGGTAGCTGGGGTCTTGGACTACAAGGCCAGAAATGAAGAGGAAAGGATAACATTAATATGACTGAAGTTTTATGGATAAGGTCGACATGTCATATTGTTTTAATCTCACTCCAGTATTTTATCCCTTTTTCCTAAAACTTGAAAACTAAAGAGCAGAGCCCCTGAGGATTCTGGTTCTTTTGGTAAAACATGTCATTCTGCACGTCTAGTACTCTAATATTACAAGTTAGAAATGCACTACTCAATCCTCATTAAACCACAATTAGTTTTTTTTCTAAAATCTACATGTTCATCCTTATAGTTCAAAATTTGTAGTGCTTTGTTTATAAAAACATGCTAGTATAATTGGCACCCATCATACAAAAAAAATTCCGACTTTTCACTGATCAGAAAACAATTTTCACTGACCATATTAAGACTGTTCGACATTCTCTCGTCCAAAACAAAAGTCATTATCAAAACCTGTAGCCTCCCTTCGCAGATGTTTTGAGGCGTGACGAGGAGCCCGTGTGGCAACTGGAAAATAAAATTTCCTGACTTTGACAAGAAATTTAGAATTTCCCTGACCATATGCAAAATTCCCTGACTTTCCCCTGACCTGTGGCAACTTCTGTATGCCTCTGAAGTTCACAATTGAAGGGCTGTGTGCAAAAAGGGCATAAGTGATTCTTGATCACATTCTAAATTCTTCCTTGGAAAACAAAGAAATTGAAGGAGAATTTAGAATGTGATCAAGAGTCACTTTTGCCCTTTTTGCACTGTCACAGCCCTTCAATTATAACACTAGGTACTCCTCTAACCAAAACCCATACAGACCAGCCTCAAGAACAAATTATGGACTTACAATATGTAAAGTAATGTCATCAAAAATATGGGAAACAGTACCAATCGAGATAAAATGTTTGCCTCATAACAGTTTTAAAAAACAATATAAGCTCTTCCTCCTTGGAAGCCAGATATAAAATGTTAGCTGCATCTATAATATATGTATATATCAACTATTATTTATAAATATTTACTGTAAATGTCTACATTATTCTGTATTGTAAAATTATCATATATCCAAACTTAGTTTGTACATGTAAACAGCCTTTATTTTCTTCCTCTTAATTCTCTCATTGTAACCAACAGTCGTACTTTTTAAAACCCTGTAAAGATACAATCAAGCCTATTCGTTTATTTATTCCTCCCCTCATTAACTTCAACATGGTAGTGGTTAACTCGAAAGCTTTGCTCCTTTGACCACTACACACTATCATCTAAAGATCGTAATTATTATCTACTATTTATTTTTCTCTTTCTTATGGCTTGTTATTATACAATTCAACCAATGATAATATAGTAACCTGCAAACAAGTGTGAATAAATTGAACTTGAACCCTGTACACTCAAATTGTTCCAATTTCTTTGCCACTCCATAGTTATAGAATCAACATTTTTATAAAAATACTAATGTGAAGTTTCTAATATTGTCAATTCCAACAGTCACTGAAATGCATGTCTCAAAATGTTTGGGCTATATTCTTGCAGGGAGGTGGAAGGATTCTTGGCTTTCTCATCTACAATATTTATATTATAAAATTCATTCTCATGTTTCAGCTATAATAATTAACTTAGATTTAGAAAAGTCTCTGGTAAATATTTGTTGTAATGAACGTAACAGTATTCTGACTTTCTGTCATTTTACCATTTACTGTTTGTTGTTGTTGCTTCAGTTCAGTCCGCGAAGGCGACGGTTCACATACATGTAATTCACAGACAAACGCCCAATCATGCCCATCGGCTCGTCAAAAATACGCTTAGAAAATCCACTGCACTTCTCCAGCATTGATTTGCAACGTATTAGGATATAGTGCCAGTGGCGAATCACTCGATCAGTTTATAAGATCACTGAAGACTGCTTACCGTTGATGACGACAGTGGCACAGCACAGCACAACACAAAAACAGATACTTTTCCCTGAAAAACCCAGATGTGGCTTCCTCTCGTTCCGACGGTCAAATACAGAAGAATAGAGTCATATTAGCCGAACAGAGCCTTCCTACCGACAGTCCGCCATGATGCCCTCTTCATATAAAACATACATCACATTCTTTGTAACAAAAATTTCGCCTACATTGTGGCCTAAATGTCTTTAAAATGCTACAGAAACGATGCCTTACAATTTGGCAACATGTGAAAATAAATATACTGAAAGTCAGATTGGAAAAACGGCCGATGGAAGTGGATTGCGTAGAGCGATTGAAACTTGTGCATTTTTCAACACCGACAAAAGATGGCGGCCAGCGTCTAAGCGCGCAAAGCGTAATGGTCCGTCGTGGGTCTTTAAGCACTTAGCAGATTATTAAGTTAGTCATATATTTTTAAGCAGTTATTAGACAAGAGCATTCCTGCTTTTCAGAAAGTAGCCTGGCATGTTTTTATTTATCTTCTGCATGTCAGGCTCTAGGTTATACCATTAGTTGATAGTTAGGAGTGGATTTTTATTCTATTTTTATGCTGTTACATGTATTGTTACATTCACGGCTCTCCGGAAGAGCATCTGTATGTTTTAGTCTTACCGATGATGAGACTCCGTGATAAAATAAAGAGCACCTACATAAACGTATGACAATACAACAACACAATGATACGACGACGACAATAACACGACGTGAGAACGTGTCCAGGACACGAGAACACATCTACAAACATGAGCACACGACAATACAAATGTACGACAATACAACAACACAATGATACGAGGACACAACGACGACAATAACACGACGTGAGAACGTGTCCACGACACGAGGACACATCTACAACATGAGCACACGACAATACAAATGTACGACAATACAAATGTACGACAATGCAAATGTACGACAATACAACAACACAATGATACGACGAGGACACGACGACGACAATAACACGACGTGAGAACATCTCAAGGACACGAGGACACATCTACAACATGAGCACACGACAATACAAATGTACAATACAACAACACAATGATACGATGAGGACACTAAACGACAATAACACGACAACGCGAGGGCTTGTCCACGACACGAGGATACGACAAAACTACGACAACAACAAAATGACGCGACAACAATCTACAACATGAAGTCAAGACGAAAACAATAACACGATATAGCAACAATACAACAACAACACAAGGACGACAATAGCATGACCGTATTACGACGACAGTACGGAGACAATAACACAAGGACGATATCACATTGCGACGGCAATGCGGCGACAATAACACCAAGGAACTGCGAATGTGAGACTCTGAATCGGAGATATTAACATCGTTGCCACATTTACACTTTAAGTTCAGTTGTTCACGAGCCAAACGAGTGACAACAGAGCACCATGCATGTAAAAGGACTGCAAGTAGCGACGAGTTTCACTGTTATCCCCCGACACTAGTACAGAGCTAGCCTGCTTACAGGCTCTCGGGTTTTTTCGGAAATGTTAGTTTTCGGGTCGGGCTTGGGTTACCTGTGGGCCGAGAGAGGTCCGGAGCCGAGTGCGTCAGTTTTCGAGACTCGCTCGGCCCACAGGTAACCCAACATTTCCACCCAACCCGAAAACTAATATTTCCAAAAAAACCTGAGAGCCTGTAAGCAGGCTAGTACAGAGCCAACCAATGTGTCAGATGAGCGTACCTTTTTCTTTTCACCCTCGGGTTCTTGCTTCGCGCCTACTTCAGTAACTAGCGGTTCCTTCTTGCCCTTAATACTATAGAGGGCCAGAGACAAAGTAATTGTGAGCATTACATTCTGAACTAGCGTACTGCATGTATTACATTCTGATTGGAGAAATTACAAGTGATTGTCAAACAAGAATACGCAAGTTTCGTATTTTCACGATCGAGCTTGACTCTCCCCTCTAATGCTAAATAGATTTTAGTTAATTCCCCCGCACGAACCTCCAATCTCGTACAATTGCCTTTAAATATATATATATGAATTAAGTATGTTTGCCACTCGGTAAAACGACATCATTGCATTCCTGCCAGGGCTCGACCTTAACTTTTTTGACTAGTAGCCTTTTGGCTAGTAAGATGTAAATTCTAGTAAAGTAAACAAGCAACTTCCACTAGCCAAAACTGAAAATCCACTAGTCTTTGGCTGATTGACGATTGTTAAGGTCGAGCCCTGCCCGCAAAAGGTCCATTGTGTACGAGCGGGGGACTGGAACCGAGTCAGTAAAACTAATTCAATTAATAACTAATCAAAGTGAGCATTATTTTCCAAAAGAACAGATCAAACTTAGCTAGTCTGGATAGTTTGGTGAACTTTGGCTCAATATTGCCGATGCTAAAAGGCATCAAATTTGTCAATTTTCCCATACAAACTCTCTTATTTTTTAACGTTGTCCCTCCAAATCATACATTCATTGTAAAAATTTGGAGGGACAAAGACATTTCAATTGCTTATAATTCAGACGAGATTCATTTGAATCACGTCAAACTTGGCACACATGCTAATTTCAACATGCTCTATCATGTGATGAACTTCATTTTAGAATTAGAGTAATTCTGATAAACTCGGTCCCAGTCCCCTGCTCGTTTTGTTACCGGCCAATAGAATATATGTTTAGTAACCGGCGGAAGTAGCTGAAGCAAGTGCGCGAGCGCGCAACAACAACCTGATGGCGCAAAAATATTTTGCCGCCATGTGATTGTCACGTGCTCGCGCACTTCTCAGTTGCTTCCGGTTAAGAAAAAAATAGATTATATTAGACATCATCATAGCACGAGCACACGTATTGGAGATACCATCTCTTACGTTGCACTCTTGGTAAACTCCATTATGACGAAAATAACAAACAAAACAAAAGCCACTTAATTATTTGTACACATTACCTTAATTCTGGATGTTCTGTTCCCCAGGTTTCGGGCGTTTTCTCGTTTGGTTTGCCGAACTTGTCAAGTTTACCTTCAGAGATGAGTTTCTTCTTCTTCAAAGCCTTGGTTAACGAATAGCAGATGTTGGTAACATTTTCCAATTTCATTTGGGTACTAGTGACGTGGTCAAACAACTATCGAACATTGTTGCATAACATGATCCAACTTTGGTGGATTAAAATGTTGGGGTGCAAAAACAGACGACTAAACCAACATAATTGGCGGGAATTCTAAATCAAAGAAAGTTCAGATACGTCCGCCATTTTGTTTTTTTGAAATACGGCTTCCTGGAAGTACGAAAATAATATGGCGAGTCCTGATTGGCTAACAGTGTAGGCGTGTCTCGTTTCTCTTTACAACATTGTCGAAGGACTGCCCAAATATTACAACATTGTTGAATGAAACATTTGACCAAAAGCAAACCGCAAACCTAATCCACACAATTGATAAAGCAAACAAATGTTGGACAAAGATTATCCAACATGGGATGACAAAACGGTCAAACAGTGCTGGATCGAGCAAAGTTGCATCGTACTATCTAACATTGTCCGATAGTTTGGCAGGGGATTAACTGTACACCAGTCGTGTTGCAGGGATCGAACTCGTGCCACAGATGTGCGAGGCAAAGCGCTTAAACAAGTACCCGCACTATAAAAGGAATTCAAAATTTGAATTCAGCCAAGCAAGAAAGCAACTAAATCGGTCTTCTCCTGTTAGAATACTAAATTGCTTTAAGCCTAAAATGAAAATAAGCCGAGAAAAAGTAAGCAACAGGAAGCTAGTTCCAGCATTTTAGAACCGTTTACAAACTCTTTAGTGTATTTTTAGACATTCAAGTTTTCAATTTAAATTTTGCGCGATACCACATGTCGGAGATCACTCAAGCGGAGAATCCCATGTTGAAGAGCTTTGAACAGAGATGTCCACATGACAAAGGCGGACTGACAATTTAGGTGTTTTCAACCTGGTTGAGGCCCTTTTACAGTGTGGTTCTATGTTATGCTTGACCACTGCACCACCCCGGGCTCTCAACGAACCCCATAAAACCACCTCTATGCTCCTTACAATACTGACATGAGTTTTAACATGTGCATTAATTTTGTACCTTTGGTCCCAGACCCCATTTCCTAGGGTAGGTATCTCTCTCCATGATAACGCGCTTGATTTTGGCCGCTATACCGTGGTCACACGCTGCCATCACTGCCGTGGTCATTAGTGCAATACCTAAACACAATGATCGTATTGTTGGTGAACATCAGTCATTGGATGTGTAAATTGCCCTATATCAATATGACGTCACGGCTTGTTTATGAGGGGGACAGAATAGACTTGAACAATAGAATTTTGAACTAAATCTGCTCTGCTGAGAAAAATTTAACTTCGAATTGTCTGGTTTCCAGATATCAGCCGTATCAATGTTTATCCCACAATATTTACCATATTTGGTGGCTGTTACCGCTATTCTACGTTCTACAAAATGCATTTGATAGCGATTTCCTTTGTGTTGTTGCTGTTTTGTCCCCCTCCCACGACCGTGATCCTTAGCGTTTAAACAATAGATTGTTTTGATTTGACGTCATAATGATATAGGGCAATTGTACAACAATATGTAGCAATATAACATATACATACAAATTAATATAAAGGGGCTATGTCATGCTTCTGCGCATGTATTGAGTAATCGCTCGGTTGGTGGCTGTTAACTGGATACAAACAGTTAAACTTCCCTCCCTCAATGCTTGATTGAAAGGATTTTCAAAATGTTCCCTAGAGACTGTTAATATACACTGTTTGTTAGTCATTTTTGCATATTTGATTTGATTTTAAGCATCCCACATGGCCGAGAGGTTCGTTAGTTGATATCAACAACGGCCATGGGAATAGCCGTTTCCGGCCCGGAGCGGGAATGTTAAGTCTATTACCGTGACACAGCCTCTTTAATGATAAATGTTTTAATAGACACTAGTTCTCCATTGTATCTCAAGAACAGTCTATAGTTGAATGCCAGCAGTCCCAACTATTTCCGCTAATTTCTATTGGTGGTGTGCAACCCAATCTCCAGAGATTCAAATAACAAAGACGTGGCCGCCATGTTGGATGAACTGACAAGAGAAGCTAACGAGGAATCTTTTGTTATTGTCATCCAACATGGCGACCATGACGTCACATGCACACGAAGAATATGAGCGTAAAGTCCGTAAAAACTTCTACCAAAGAGCTTTATCAAAATTATATTAACCCACCCAGTGACATCAATTCATGTTGGATTTAGAGCGTAGATGATGTTTGCACTCCAATAGAAATTAGCGAAAATAGTAACTCCTTGACTTATCGTTCTTGCATGTTGGCCACATTACCAACATTCTACCTTGTCACCCACAGAGGGACCACGTGAGATAGCATTGCGCCCGCGCGAACCTGGTCAATAAACGAGGACATGTAATCCCTCTGTGTTTGGTAACAAGGTGAAATTCCAGTCGAACTTCAACTTATGACAAGTCTCGTTCAACTTTTGTAATCTTCTGTGAGAAAGACGTGCAGAATTATTTTCACCAGCCACGTTACACTATTCCCTGCACTCATGGGCAACAGATCCATTTAGATTGCCTCTTTGTTGCTTCATTTCAGAACACGTGACAGTTCTCCAGAAAATTCAGTGCTATGTTTTTGAACTTTAGGAATTTATAAATTTCCTTCTGGGATAAAAAAAACATCACTGAAGGGTAAATAGGACAACAAAGGGGGTGGCCTTCACCTCTTCGGAACCTGGAATAGTACTGGCTATCCAAAGAATGCCTAGCCCTGAAACAATACAAACCCTAACCCTAAAACAATGGAATTCTTTGTCAGTGCAATCAAAATGGGGTCCAATAAAATGCAAGGTTTTAAGATGTGAAAGCCTCCTGCAACACAGAGGCAAGCTAATTTGGCTGCTGTTCTTGTGTATACATCAACAAAGAGCCACACTAATAACTAGTTTTTTATATATTTCAAGAGTCTTGCTGTCTCACAGCTATGTGACATCACACATGACCAGTAATTACCAATAAGCGAAAATTAACGCAATTTTAGAGTTCAAATGCCGACCCATGGCAGGCATGAAAGCAGTGTCATTTTCTGTGCCTAAATTAGCAAATTGAGAGAAAAAAGGAACATCCTCAATCATTCTGTAAGATTTGATTCACGGTTGGAGTTCATTTTGATGCAAATAGTTGCATTTGTAGTTTCCCAACACATTGTCGATTTCAAACCGTCAACTCAATCTCCAAATCCATGTGAAGGCTTTGAAAAGGCTTTTGTAATTGTCTGTGTTACTGGTCATCACATAGCTGTGAACAGTCGATTGATCATATTTCCCAGCATTCTCACCTAGCGCAATAGCCTCTCCCTTAGTCGTCATAATAACTATTTGTTCATTCATTTCTATACCAGATTCGTATCTCAGTAAACCTGGTATCATCAGCTTGGCTCCATAACAAATAGCATTGACCTGAGAAAACAAGATTGCACATTCTTATGACACAGAACACATCCATGTGTTTAGGGCCATTTAAACTTTTGCACTTGTACTTTACAAGACTGGCATTCTTTTCCAGCATAGAAACAACGGCCACATTTGTACAATTCATGTAAAATACATGTGTAAAAGTTTTATTGAATTGGCCCGTGGCTGAATTTTTACCCTAAATTACATGAAGCCCACTGTAATCTGGAATCTGGAAGTCCATATTACCAGGAACTCTGTTGGAATTTTATACGATCTGCCAATTGTTAGGGTTAGATCAATAAATTTATTGGACAATTTAGTAGGACAGAAAGAAGAGTAATTCAGCATTTTTCACGAAAACCTTGAACGGAAGGAAACAAAGGAATCAGATCAGCATCCCACCATGTTGAAAATATATCAGACATTTAAAAAAATTAATGATCGCCGAGTCTGACTTTTCACTGAACAAGAAACATTTGTCACTGACCTCCAGTACACACTTTTATTTTTCCAAATCTTCAATTGCTATTTTGGGACAATAACATTAAACAGAACAGCTCAAAACAACCAAAATAAATAAGTATACATGTATGAAGCCTGAAAATAAAAATTACCTGACTTGTCATTGAAATTTGGGATTTCCCTGTCAGAACAAATCTTAAATTCCCTTACAATTCCCTGACCTTGAAAAAAAAGTATTCCCCTGACCGTGGGAACCCTGATAGTCCTCTGTCCCACAACAATATAAATGTGCCTCCAGAACACCAGCTACACAGGCTAATATTTTGCAAAAATAGTGCCAATGTCCAATTTTTAATATTAAAGTCCTACTGTTAAATGGTAAAATTAACAAGCATTAGACTAAGTACACAAATTCATGCTTTCACCTATTTCAAAAAGGCAGTTATGGAAATTTTGCTTTGCAATATGCACAGCATCCATGGCTGCCAACTTTTTACGCTGCAACTTGTTCGCTATGGCTGCACTAGACTGCCTACAGCCCTTCTTTGATAAACAACTGGTCAAAAGTAAAATCAGACCTTGATAATGCGTGAGGGAGCAGGGGCCAAGTGTGACGGCAGTTATTTATTATTGACAAAAATTGCCCTCCTGCTTGGCCCCAGCCCTTGCGGAGCCAATCCTAATGCAGCCATTATGAACCTCTTATTTCAAGCAGTCTAAATCTACACATTATCAATGGTACACAGATGTCAAGCATACTTACTGCACTATCCTTGACAACAAGTCGCTTATGAGTTGTCAGCAAAGCCTCTAATGGTTTGATGCATCTCCTGAGGTACGACTCTATAACAAAACAAAAAGGGACATTTTAAAACAAGTGAAGCAATGCATATTTACGTGTACACGTACCAAAGGAAGTACATGTATTCTGCTTACGCTTGTTGTTAAGATTTTCTTACCATCCTTGGAGTTATCGTACACCCACTGAGCATCCAGTAGATCATGCATTGTACACATGCCTTCCTGAAAACAAAAACAGATTCCTCTTCAATCATTAGAGGTTCAGTTGTTCAAGTAATAACATACATGCAACAAGTTCTCGAATTTGTTGGCTGAGAGCAGCTGTATTTATGATAACACCAGTGCCGAATCATGTAATGCATGCACCCGAGTGCTGAATAATGTAAAACGTAATACCTCAGATGTAAACACAATAATATATCCAACCATAACTCATGAATTGGATAGACTGAGAAGTGACGATGTTTCCAAACTTTTGCAACAATGTAGAACAATAACTAAGAGATATTCCCACATTTACAGCTGGGAGAAGTTGAAAAACTGAAGCAAAATCCTTTGAATAACAAATACGCAGATGAATATTATTAACAAGTAATTAATGGCTTTCTCATGCAATTCTGGATTAATTTTAACTCATGAGATTTTTCAATGAACTCAAAATTACATGAGCCCGTATAAATTACTCTTTGAAAAACCCACTCATTCAAATGAATCCCGAATTGCACTCAAATTCAAATGATTACCTAATATTAATTATGCTAATGTTGCATCATGCTTTGGTAACATTTAAAGCCCATAGCCATCAAAGTGAGATTGAAGAATATCATGAAGTTTATTAGCCGGCTGAATTTCAGCCGTCTCCTCTGGGTTCGTTCCTCCCGAGAGAGACGTCTGAATCCAATAGCCGATAATGCAGTCCAGTGACGTCACTACCAGAAAACCTGGTAGTGATTTTTGATTGGTTCATATTCTATAATTTCGCATAATTATCAGCCGAGTAGGGATTCACTTCGGACTCGCGATTGTTGATCGTACATTTTATCGCGTCGCGTCCGCGGGGTTGTTGACAATCGATTATTTGTTCGCACTCGCAGTGGTAAAGAATGTCGCTACTCTCTTCAAGGAACTGTTCTTTCCCGTAAAAGAGTCTTCGTATTTCTTCGAAAATTCTCCATTATCCTTTCATGTTTTTCTACTTTTCTGTTGCATCATTTACATAGGTAATATCAACTATACTTTGCCTCCAAATATAATATAACGATTTGTTGCTTCGGAAAGGCTTTCACAACATAAGAGGCACTTGAGAAGCAAATGGGATGGAGATATATAATATAGGTAAGGCTTTTATTTTGGTCGGCATAATCTCAAATAAATATTTCTCACGAACTCTTACTACCGCCGTGACAGTTTATTTGCATAAATATAATTGTTAATCCGCCTTGACGTCACTGGACGGCATTATCGGCTATTGGATTCAGACGTCTCTCTCGGGAGGAACGAACCCAGAGGAGACGGCTGAAATTCAGGCTAGAAGTTTATTGAAGCCACTGAGTCATAACTTTTTCAGGTTTGGTGGCTCCTAAACGAGCCATTATTTTGACACTTTATTCTTAGTCGGAACCAATTCGTTGTTGGGATACGATGATCTCTTCTGAAGGAGTTTTGCTTCAATTACGAGCATTTACGAACTCGAACACAAGACTATTCTTACTGAATTTTGTGGTGCGGCTTATAGACAAGGTTTGTCATTAAACCTTTATGGAAAAACAGGCTTCTGTTTATCAGGCTGAAGTTAGGGGTGCGGCTTATATGTGAGGTACAGCTTTGTGCGTGACGAAATACACTACATTTGTTTGTATAGAAAAGAAGGTTAATACAAGTGTATAGCTTACATTTTCAGACTGAATACCAGACCTCACTCTCCTGAGCTCCTGCATGTGTGCACCGATACCCATTAGTAACCCAATGTGAACACACAGGGTCCTGATGTATGTACCTGCTTCACAACTCACCCAATACACACCTGGAGAAATCAAGTACAATGGGCCAAATTAAATATAATATATATAATTATATATATACGGTATATATACATTGTATAGTCGAACCTCCTGTCAGCGGACACCCTTGGGACCTAGCGTAGCTTTCCACTTACAGGAGGTGTTCCGCTTACAGGAGGTTGACCGCAAGGGCTAGGAACAGGCAGTCAATTGTGGAATTGTAAACCACACGTATGCTTTAAACAGCTATATAGGTTCGAGCTAAGGCTCATAGCTCAAATATGTTGTCTTTTTACTAAGCCAACTTTGATTTAGCTAGAATTCAAAGAAAAAAACTGTATACATCTCTTCCGGTGTCTGCTTAGAGGTTATTTTTGCTCATGTGGACCTAGAGACAGCTGTCCATGTCCGCTTATGAGAGGTGTTCGCTTACAAGAGGTGGCAAATGTAGTGTTTTTTTAGAGAAATGATAGAGACTGGAATTGTGTCCGCTTACAGGTGTCCGTTAGCGGAGGTTCGACTGTATATATATACACATGTATGGTTCCAGTAATACACTTTTAATAAGATAGGGTCGGTAGGTACATGTAGGTATTAGCTTTTTCTTCTTCTAACTTTTTGAACTGGTTCGGGGGTTTCATTATTTATTGAGGAATGGGTTGAAAAATGTAAGATATGGCCGGGGTGAAAAGATGTTAAAATATGTTTCATATTTTAGCCATCATGTAATTTTTACCATGATAGGCGGTGCTATATTTTATCATGATAGCTGCCACTTATGTGAACCACAGCTGGCCTTTCTAAACCCTGCTGGTTTCTAATGAAACCATGCTGGTTGGCTTTAAAATTTTCACAGATTTCAAGACAAGCCATTATTATAGCCATTCTCTAACGTTATAGGGTCAGCAGGGGAAATCTAGGCTTGGTTGGACCAGAACCACATGCCATAAAGACCCGTGTATAAGCTGCACCCGTAGGTAAGCTGCACCCCGATTTTAGAGGCCTAAATCTCGAAAAAACGTTTTTGTAAAAAAAAAGCTGTTTGTTGCTTTCTCGAGTGTTCACAAGCCTTATCCCAAACTTTTCAAAATCTCAATTTTCGGCATTACTGGCTTAGTATTGCAACCTCGCATATGGTTAGAACTTCTTGTGTATATTTTAATCTGCTGTCTTTAAATCACTTCAGAATTCTTCTGATGTTGTTCCCCCTTTAACTGACAACATAAAATTATTTAAGGAACTTCATTCCTTTAAGCAAGCAAGAAAGTAAGATTTTCTGGCGAAACTATATGTGCATGTGTCCGAGTCTGTGGTCCGCCATCTTGGATTTTCAAGGAGAGGGGCATGGGGCGAGTTTTTGAATGCAAGCTTAACATGAACTCGACGAGAATGATACTTTATTTGAAAATTTGAAGGCTTCCATGACCAATTAAGGCCTTTGACAAAACTAGGAACCATTCGAGGAGTTATCAGCGAAGATGACAGGCAACTGGACAGCTAGTTTTCTTTGGAAAGCGAAGGAGATGAGTTTGAGTAGAAATATTGCTGACACTCGTGTTCTGTGAATTGAATGTGCCATTTCTATTGTTCATTTGGCTTTGTTTACGGTCATTGCAAAAAACGTTTTCTGAAAACACTCACATATAAGCAGCACCCCCAACTTTGTGGCAATTTTTTGTTACTTTCAAAATCTGAAAGTCAAAAAAGGTGCAGCTTGTATGTGATAAAATACGGTACTGACAGTGATGTACATGTACAATGTACATGCAGGGCTCTAAATTGCAACCAATCCCATAGACTTGCTCCAAGTCGAACTCGCTGAGTCACTGGGTAAGCGATTACTGGGTCAAAAATTGAGCGTGAGAATCAAAACGAGAGGCGTCGGAGTTCGACTTGTTTCACTTGCAGGAAATTGAATCGGGGGATTATGTATTGGAGCGAAAACACGTTTCAGGGGTGGAGCTTACATTTCGCGCCTTCGACAAACTCTTTCTGAGTACGATCAAATTGTAAATACCACATCCACGGTCGACTGACTTGACAAGTCAACATGCAATGCCTGAATAATTTAAGCTTTGTGATTGGGCAAATCTTAGGACGTCATAAGCCACGCCTCCGGTTGAAAAACCAACCGGTAAATTTGGCGCGCTGCAGGTGCGAAAAGTCCTTCGTGCGGGGGGCTAAGAAGGACTTTGATAAAGTCTACCAATCCCATTGCCAATGTGACTATACAATGCACAGAACAAAGAAAAAAGGTAAAAGTGTGTGATTACCTAATACATGTACATGCAGACTTACTTACCTAGGTGTCTTTCTGGGTCAAATTCCAGCAGTTTACTTTCGTATATCGTCCTTATCCTCAGTTGTCTCTTAACGGCAGAGATGAGTGGAGGTCTTTGGAACAATGCTCCAGTCAAAGTTTCAATTGTCTGTCAATAAAATCATTACAAATTATTCGATTCAATGTGTCTTTGAAACCATAATTATGGTAATGTTATGGTAATGAACACTTTGAAATGAGGAAAGTTGCTTTGGAATCTACATGTATATATTATGTATAGATGGAATGATACATTTATAATATTTTTTTTCCACAAATTACCAGCACCCATGATACACTGTGCACACCAGTCTGGAACCCAATCATTCCCTAAGTATTGGCCATGTACATTTGTACAATTACGTTCACGAAGGAACTGGTCATAAATTAGCAGGGGGAGAGGGAGAGGGAAGGGGGGGGGGGGGGGGGGGGGGGAAGGGTGGAGAATGAAATAAAAAAGTCTAAAAATATATAACCCTTCCTGGACAATAAGTATGAAATATTTTTACCCTTTAACCCCTTTTTGCCGTTTTCCCTATAACTAACCCATTTTCAGCTTCCCATTTTTATGACCCTCCATTTTTGTGGGTTCAAAAAATTATGATCCCCTCCCTTTCCCCACCTGCTAATACATGTATCTGACCAGTTCCTAAAAGATAACATTATTTTAAACATTCATAGAACATTACCTTTGCTAGTTCTGTTTGATTCTCTATTGCATTGTGGAGTCTTACAATACACACATACTCTTTACCTGTCAAACACAAGTAAACTAGATGAGTTGAAAATGCAAAGAAGAAAGCTTAAAATACATACAATGTATGCATGTACACTGTACATTGTGTAGATCTATGTATCTTTATATAATGATACGCCAAGTGCATGTCTGTGTGTAACACTCATGCCACAGGCAGCCTGAGTTGTCGATCTGCGCACGTAAAATGGGTCCCTGCAAGGAATATTACTGATGCCAACAAAAAGGATGAAAATATTACCACAGAGATGAAATAAACAAATTCAATTTAATATCAGACAGCAATAATGCCATTTGCACTGGACATTCTAGATTGTGCAATATTAATACACAAACATGATTGACATAATATAAAACTAACTTTCAAAGTACATAAAAATAGTGTCCTTTTTGAAGCCCGGGTGGTGCAGTGGTTAAGCACTTCGCCTCTCACTTCTGTGGCCCACGTTCGAATCCCAGACGCGGCGCCATATGTGAGTTGAGTTTGTTGGTATCTCGCCCTTGCTCCGAGGGCTTTTCTCTGGGTTCTCCGGTTTTCCTTCGTCCGCAAAAACCAAGACGCTAAATTCCAATTCGATCTGTGGATTAGCCAGGACCTGGCTTTGATCAGCCCCCATGGTTGTTTCAGGTCTTGTTAGAAATTCAGATTTTTTTTTTTTAAATTCAGAGTTTTTGAACATCTACATGTACATGTAACACAGATTGTGACCAGACTTATGCAACGGGTGGGAAGAGTGCCTAACACAGATTGCAGTAGATGATTAGTTTGTGAACATACCGGCTCCTTGTTGGGACTTGACGAGCCTTGTTGCTTTATCAATACACACAATGAGACACCCGGTGACCTTTGGGTCAAGAGTTCCACTGTGGCCAGTCTTCTCTACACGTAGCATTCTTCGTATCCATGCAACAACCTGAAAGTATTGCCAGGCCTGTTCATTAATCTGCTATTATCACGTCATCAGACTTCATAAACAAGGTCGAATACAATGTAACTGTATAACCACCCAAGCATGTACATTTTATGTACTACCATTAGCAAGCTACTGTTAAGTGCAAGCCTTATTTTTTTGGGACACAAACGATGGAAGATGCTGTATAAGACCAACCAGATGCAGGCTTGCATGGTTTTCACACATTAAAACATCATTGCATTACGAATATTTTTGTATGCAACTTTTCCACACTCATTTATTTTGACTAGCTAGGCAATGTTTAAGGAAAGGCAAACAAGATATTGTTTTAAGAAACAGTAATATTGTATTAAAAAACTATTAAATATATCCAAATCTGAACTTAAGCAATTGGGGTTTTAACAGTTTTCACGACATGAAAAAATCACTTGTCGCAAGTAGTGAACTAAGTAACAACTTGCATACCGTCTCGACCTGCAATGTTTGCTGAAGCGAATTCGGTGACTCTACCACTTTCGGTAAATGAAATCGGTGACTCTATCACCTTCGGTAAAACGAAATCGGTGACTCTACCACCTTCGGTAAAACGAATTCGGTGTTAAAACGTATGGAATTCACCGAACGAAAATTAGCACACGTTGTTACTGAATCTTCGTTTTACCGTACCACATTCGGTACTGCATAATGTTGAAAATTTGTTTTACAGGAACTGACAGTATATGCAGGCCTAATTTACTTAATGTATATTCACTAGTTAGATAAATAACCACTGGAAGGACCATTGATGTGTCACTGACCTCATGGGATGATGGGTTTGCTGGCTTGTCTAGATTTATGAAACCACTCCTATGGTCAAAAGAAAGACTAATAATTAATAATCCATACATAAATTCACAAGTCAGTCCTCCATCAGCTCTTCTAACTAGGCTGTAAAGGGGTTGTACATGACCCATGAATCAGCCCAAATTGAGTGCATGATTTGTGAAAACAGTTCTGACTCACAATACAAAAGTCATGTACTACTCAGAATTACCCTCAACCCCTACATGTATGTCTACTTTTATTAGTTCACTTAGTCAGGGCTCGAAATTAAGAAAAAAAAGGAGACGTAATTTTACGCCCAGCTTAAAAATTTTAGGCGTAATTCTCCAAAATTTAGGCGTAAATAATTGTGCATTAGTAGCTGGAATTTGTATGTCATAGGAAAAGGGTAAAAAAAATTGTTTTATGTTGCAAATCATTTTCTTTTTTTGTAATAAACATTCGACTTTAAACTCATTGAGTTCAATATCGCTTTTTTTAAAGAAGACAGAGAAAGACAAAGGTGTGGCAGCCTTTTTTCCATGCGGTCACGCAAAGTTTCGCAGGAAGCCATGCACATGTTTTTAAAAGTGTAACGTACATGTCTAGGCTGAGCTATGCTGTTAAAACAGATCTATCGCGCCGGCTTTGAGACAAATAGAGCGGCAAGCAGAGACGATTTATCTCATCTTTCTACAAATTAATTTTTTTTTTTTTTTTTGCATTTTACTACCATTTGCAAGCAAGCATTTAGTGTAAACTTTTTTGTCTGACTGTTGTTTCAAGTTTGAAACGCAAGTTTACTAATTACGCAGCGACGTTTGGCGTGTGAAGTCTGAACTTTTAACCGCAAAATGTCAAAGTTTGACAGCTCCTGTAATGTAAACTATTTTCCCGCACGAAAATAGGATCTAGGCGTAATTTTACGCCTAAGTGGAAAACGTTAGGCGTAAAACGGAAATATCTAGGCGTATTTACGCCCGTATCGGGCGCAATTTCGAGCCCTGTTAGTGAATGCAGTCAATATTGTTCCCAGCCCAAGTGAACACAGCTTGTAAACATAGAAACCTGCAACAACAGCCCTGGCTAGTGAATGCCATACTGTAGACTTGAGAGTTACATACAATGTAACCCTTTGTTACAAGTTTCTAAGATTGTTTCCATTAAGTACATGTACATTTACTGTATTCACTGGGTTTGCTTAATGTACATTCATTGTGCAAATTATGTTCCCTCTAGATCTGTGCCCACTCAAGACCTATAATAATCACAATATTAATAATATTTTGACAGGGTGCTCTCGTCACCAAAGTGTTCTTCAGAGAGGCCATGTAAAAAGAAAAGCTAACTAAATGGAATACTAAGTAAGCATAAAAGTTACAAATAGAATATAGTAACATGTAATTTTTAAAAGAAATGTACTAGTTACAAATAAATACATGTAATTCATATGTACATGTATTAGAAATGTCACTTGTGAATTTATGGAAATTGGTGAGTGACAAGTGATCAAGAACCCCTAGCCACCTTTACAGCCCTGTAGTAATATTGGCAATAGTGTCTATCACACAGTATTTTATTAAATATGATGTACATACTTGTAATAATGCAGCCAAGTGAATCTAAGACATCAGTTACTCAATTGTGTATGTATGTCATACATGTACACAATCATAAGTATATACATTAATGCAACAAAGATTTAGATACTTACGAAACATAATCCTTTAGTTCTCTTTTCAAGGGAGAGCAGCCATTAGGCAGGGGCGTAAAATGTCCAGTGCGCACATTCAGCTTGTCATAATTCTATAAGACATAGTGAAAAAAATATTGAAAGCATTGGCAAAAGTGAGGCTCTAAAAATTTGAACAGGACTTTCCCTTTAGTACATACATTATTTTGTATTTATGAAGGCTTGTGTACAAAATTTTGACATATGCATTTTTATAACTGTATAATTATTCACTGAAGTGGAGGTGAATATTAATTGTTTTTGTATATACATTATACCACACAAATGCAAGTGAATATAGCCAGCTCCCAAAACTTTCTGTTTTGCTCGGAGGTGAATAGCAAAGGATGTTCATCTCAGGATTAGCCATTGAATCAGAATGTGCAAAAAGCACTACTCACTTATGTGGTATATTCTAAATAATGTTTTTTTTTTATGTATTGTTTTAAATTGTGAACAGAGTGTACAATCCTGGTACAATTGTACATAAACATACAGCTACATGTAGAAATGTACATGACGCCACTTTGTTGATAGATATTAAATAGGGCCAGGCATTATAAAAAATATTATTATAGAGGGACCTACCATGGTTTAACAATGTTTACTGTCAGTACATGTACTGCCAGGGTTAAAAAAATGATAATTTCAGTTGTTCTTGAGTTTTACTTGCCCAAGGCAATTTTGAACTAGCTCAAATTTTGTAACTCTCCTGGCCCTGATTAAATGATATAACTTCTAGCAAAACTGCCCATCGGGCAAGTGACTGACAAAAAGTACTTGTCCGATGTGAAAATCTACTAGTCCTGGACTAAATATCTGGCACCAGATTCTTCAATGACACCTCAGTGGCACTGCCTGTCCAAAGTTGAAAACAGCTGGGTAAATGGTTGTAAATGGGCCATTGCCTTAGTAGCTATTACTGACAGTAATGTCCAGAACTGACCTCAAGTGAAATGTTTGCTGCATTCACTCTAAAGCATTCTCTTGAAGTGAATGCAGTGAATTCAAAGTGAACACTGTCAGCAAATACAAGGAGCATGGAAGCAAACTCAGTGAACTCAGCAAATAGCCTAAGGAACAATGAAGGGTAAATGAAAAAGTCAGATAAAAAAAGATTTTTTAGATAAGACACAATAATATTATTACCAAAAGAAATGTGATTTTTCATTTTTTCAGTCTATTATTGACACACTCAAGATCAGAAGCTGCTACAAGCTTGCAATCAGGCACACATTTTTCAAAAACCTAATTCTGCAAAATTGAAAAAATTACCACCAGAGAATTAAAAAATCTGACTCCTAATATTAACAGGTTTCGGAATTCTGATAGGAAGTAAACAACTTGAATGTCTCAACATTTTCTCATGAATATTTTCATTAAAGAAACAAGTTTTTCTCCTAGAAGATATTTCAGTCCACTAGTCTGTGTTTTAGGCAAGTCTGAGTTAACTGTGGTGTTCGCTTCAATGTTCACTGTGTTTACTTTGGCCTAACTAGTTCACAATGATGTATTCTTTGCAACAGTTCCTTGCTCCATTTATGTGACAGTACAGTGCCTTGTATTCGTGTGCATTCACAGGGTTCACTTTGCATTCCCTGAGTTTGCTTGAACTCCAGGTGGTACAGTACATGTACACATAATTATTGTATCAACACTGCTGATGTGTAGGGTAATCTTACCTTCAGAAGAAGAGGCCACTCAGAAGTATCAAGTAATTCTGATTTGGATGAAGGTTTCAGATGAAAATCCCCATTCTGTTGGATTTCCTGTATTAGAGTAATACAATGTAGGTATGTATTGAGTGGGATGGCTGGTTGGAAAAATATTTGGATCAAGGTCACAACATATGGTGCAAGGTCTGTACAAACTAGCCAATGCAAGAGCAAACTATTTTCCCATCTGGCCCAACCTTACTCAGTCAATAAGTTTTTTTTATCACATGACCACTTTCAAATGACAAAACAAGCAAAAAATTGAGCAGGGGAGGATGGACAGGAAAGCAAAAGAGCCACGCAAATCAATTGAAATGTCAGTGTATTTGGCAAGTCACATTAAATTTCATCTCCAGTTCTTTCAAATGGCAGAATTTCTTCAGCAATTTAACCATGACAGAATACAGTAGCCTTAAGATGCTGCTGCAAGCAGGTTCGATACAGGCTCCAATCTGGATTTTCCCCTTATTTCGGCTGACCAACTGACCCGACTTCAGAGAACCTTACATGTAGCATAGCTAATATACATGTATGTACAAGGCTAACATTGTTAGAGTGAGGTATAAGTCAAAGTCCAACTAACCCCTGGATGACCTGTCTCACTCTCACGCTTCTTGGATTTCTTTGAGGAACCTGTGCAATCAACATCAAATGGTGCTTGTCAAAGTTGATGTCAAGGTCTCTCAGTTTAATACATCTTACAATCTTTTATTTAAAAAGGGAACTGAACCCTAAATCAGCTCAGTCAATGATTATAGAAAGATGTATTTGAAAGAAAGAAATTCTGCTATTTTATTTCTCAGTGTTATGTACCTCGAAGAGGAACATGTAAATGATTCTCTCTTGATAAATCAAGCTTGTGAGGTGCAGGGCTAAAAATAACGGCCGGTCAACGGACAATGTCCGGCCAGAATCCGAAGTTGTCCGGTCAAATCTTTGCCTTGCCGGTCATTTTGACCGGTCACATTCACTGTTTAGGAACCGCAACAAAATTCAGAGAAATAATCCCTTTATGGCTGGCTGTGGTCAATTATCACCGAGTAAACAACAGCGAGACTGAGCTGTCAGAATAATAAGATTGGGGAGTTGCGGTCGCTTGTAATTAAAGTATGATCGCTTGATACGGGTGAATCGAAGCGTAACATGATTTGTGCTATGACACGTCAAACACGTCAAGTTAGGTCGTTACTTTATTAGGTTGCACAAAACAATACTTTTCTTAATAAATCACTCCTTTTCCTGTGAACACGGAATGAAAACCCGTACCACAGCATTTAAAAACATAACTGAATTAGATTAAACAAAAGTTTGGCATCAGAAAGCGTTTAACTTTGAAGAAAAACAATTTGTAGAGTGTTTAATACAGCATGTGGCGTTAAGTTTAGCTTCCTCTAATTAATTCAATATGGCGGCGAGCCAAAAAGCGATCGCAACTCGCCTCGATAACAGTTAACGCTACACCAAAAAGTAAAACATACCATTCTATCTCACAGTAGTTATGTTGTGTTTTAAATTGTCCGTTTGATCGTTAGTCAACGTCCGATGGCCCACACACAGGTATGAATACATAATTTGTACATATTTGAGTTTTGACCGGACAGAAATGAGGTATGACCGAGCTAAACTGAATTTGACCGGTCATCATGACCGGCGACAGACCGGCCGTTATTTTTAGCCCTGGAGGTGGCTCAATTCAGTGCAAATTTTCCCATATCAATATCATGTCACACATAACAAGGAAAAACAATCACACCTCCAGCAAAAAAGTAAAAAAAATAACAATGGTCTGCAATTTCAGATATATATTTCCCCCTCTTCAATGCAGAGGAATGCAACCAGTTGAATTATAATTATCTAAGGTGTTTCATATGTACAGTACATGTAGATTGATTGGTATAGTTAAAGTTGATTTTTGACTTCAGCTGCCCTTTACAATTAAATATACATGTCAATACAACATACTGGCCAGTTGTAAGAGCCAATTGGATATCAGATGAATTTGTTCTCTCTTGGGACAGTTGGTAGTGATAAAAGTTTGTTTCATAAGTTAAAGTGCCTATGAAATAAAAAACATTTTTTTCGTAATATATCATTTTAATGCGACAAATTATATGGGGCTTGGGGCGGAATTGACGTAAATACCTTAAATTTGCAGCCACTTTTGTTTTGAATTTGAAAATAAAAGTGTCTTCAAAGTATTTATGTCACATGCCTGATTTACATGTTTTGACCATACAAAATTTGAACCATAAGTGTCCACACATTGGTCTGAACTTTCCGGGCTAAAAAGGGGATAAAATTAAGTTCCAAACTATTCTTTCATCTTACCCTGTACTCGAAGATAGTTTGTCGAATTGGGAAAATAATAATGTTCATTTCGTACTTTTAGGCACTTTAATTAATATTCATACATATACTTATACCTGTACATGAATCATAAATTCAACTGTCACTGATTTTGGTTTTATAAGAATTGGAGAGTTTCATGCATTCAGTGTGCCATGGACCTTCCAGCCTCTCTTTCATGTGTTTATATATTTAACCTATATTCCCCTTAGTCCCAGTGCATATTGGTGATCATTTACAGAGATGCAGTTAAAGTAAATATTCACCAGTTTCATTTACAATTCAGAAGCAAGTTATACAGGATAGTTTACAAGTAGTATTTATTATACAATTAGAGAATTACAAGATTACATATGAAAAATAAATTACATAATGAAGTGTGCAGTGGTCAGAGGAGCAATAAGCTTTCGAGCTGACCACCGCCACATGAAAAGATAAATTTATCCAGTGTCAAGGCTGCGAGTTTCTTTTTTTTGCAAGAGTAACATCAACAGAGCAGAAGAGAAAACAGTAATGACAACAGCAACTCAATAAATAATTAGACCTGTAACTTGAGAAGAAACATTTGGTAACACTTTATATCTATCAGTTGAGATTTTATAAGCAAATGTAAAGATTTTTAATTTAAAAATATTCTCTGTTAATTTAAAAAATATTAAAAATATACACCAATATGCAGCGAGACTTAGAGGTCAATAAGCAATACTACTGGACAGTGCTAAGCAAAATATGGTTTTTTTGTGGCATGCTAAAAATACTAAAAACTCAAATTAGTCCATATTAAGGTCTTGATAAAAGTTCAAAATGGAAAAGTTTCGAAAATGCATTTTTTTGCAAATTCTAAATCTAAAAGCCCTAATCTAGCATCACAAAAAACTCAAACTCAAAAACATTATTTAAAGCCTTGAAAATGTGACTTTCTGATTTCTCGCTAAAAAAGGCACGAAAAATGATTGACAGCTGCTGTCATTCACTGGGGATGTTATTTCATTCTCACTATCCTGTGATTTTCTGCATTACTTTTCGTTCGTAAAGATTTCCTACGTTTATAATACAATGCCCAAAAGTGTAAATTAAAGTAGATCTTTCTTGGTGCCGTATTCAAAAAAGGAGGAGGAGAAAAAACAGGACAATTTAGTTTGTAATAATTTAGTTTGAGTAAATTTGGAAGTGGGTGTTAAGTTCTTAGGACAAACAATGGCTGGAGGGATTATACATATACTCAAGTTCCAAGAAGTTATCTAGAATCATTGCAGACTGAAAGTCCACAAAGAATGAAGCAATAAAGTTTTGTTATCTTAAATCGGCCAAAAATTTAAAGAGAATTCAATGCAGGAAGCTAAGGGTTGCCGGTTTTGTTTCAGTGCCATGACAAATTTTAGAATGACATAAACAGTGTACCATGTACATGGTGTTGATCTAGCTGCGCTTCAGTGGTTTTCCCTGCATGATATTAATTGTTTGCTTACTGTGGTGCCATTTTACTGTACTCCTAAAAGAGTGTTTCTTCTTGAAATTAAGCAGGAATTGACACTATAGATATAAACTAGTTTCTGTAGAAGTATTGAGCATCGGTGAACTGTTCTGCGGCTCGTCTGAACTTTGTAATTGGCCGAGACTGAACACAACATGAATTGCTCTGATTGGCTAATGTTAATGAGATTACCCTTGGAGGTGGGACTTCTAGTCAACCATGAAATGAATCGAAAACCTTTTATCTGGCTGTTTCTCTGTTCCTTTTTTCGGCCAAAAACAGAACTTTGTTGAAGTCCAGCCTTTTAGCGTTTTGTCCAATTTTCCTAAATTTTTCACGAGTCGTAGAAAACCGCTGTTTCTCAAATACTGTGTCAGGCAATTTTGAAAAAATAATTCGTTCAGATTTTATGTCCTGGTATAATAGAGAAAAAAATTGTTTCATAGCCTGAAGGGCTGAACCCCTTCTAGTCATTTCGCGTAGAAATATATACAACATCTACTCTTTTAACTTTTGTTAAAAACAGATTAAATATAATATTATTACTTTATTCAATTCAAGACCTTTAAAACGGTATATAGTACATCTGTGGCTTTAATTCCGACGTTGCAAGAGCGTTTTTCCAAAATGACACATTGAACCTTTATCAAGACCTTAAATGAAAGTTAAACAGGGAAGAACCCCAGGGAAATACAGTACCGCCCATAAACATATGTATTTTTTGCGCAATGATCGCGATTAACTTCTGTGTTCGCAGTTGATCGCAGAAAAGAACTCTTGGTATTCATCTCGCTAGTCATATGATTTCGTGGATCATCACTTCTTCAAGCTACGAAATCAAGCCATCACGCTTGTGTTGTAGATATTTCCCATATTGTCAAACGAAAATTCGAACCAGGTTATCGAAATATCGTGATCCGAAATTTCAAAGAAATTTCGAAGCGTACGTGTTCATTGTATTTTAGCCTTTCTTTCACCAGGATTAACGTGTGACAAATTCGAATTCATGACAAACAGTTTACAAACGTACAGTAAGATGGTATTGGTAAATACCCTGCGTGGCAGAGGCGTCAAAAAGTCAAGATTCTTATATATAAAAAAAGTATGTCAATCGTAACTGTACAATTAATTTCCATTTAATCCGATCCGATGCATTAAAGCTCTTTTAATCCAAAAGGAATTGCACTTTCCCAGTAGAAGTTTTCTGGTAAGAGTATAGAAGTTTTTGCACGTCTTTCAATACGACAAACTGTTGATGTTCTGTAAAAAATCAGACTGACACGTTCATGCCTGATTGATTGCACGTGGAAATTCAGACTCCAAGAAGAATTGAGATTTTAATACGCAAACATTTGCAATGAATTCTGCCGAAACCTAGTAACAAGACAAGGATCTGCCGTAAATGTGAAACTACACTGATTGAAGCAAAAGTTCATTTGATGTTATGCTTTGCGCTCAGCGAGTGAGTCAAGCTTTAAAGCGGGCCACGCACCGCCGGTGAGGGAACTAACCGAGCAGCCGTTGTTTTGTTTATTTTACGGCTCACGATATTTCGATAACTGCATGGTCCGAATTTACTTGAAAACTTTATACAATGACTTTTACAAAGATCTGGAAGGCTGGCGGATCTGACTATTATTGTGGATATACGGATAACGTTTACAAAATTGAACACTTCCGAAGTTGGAACGTGTGATTTTACATAGTAACGTCGGTTATTACCCTTCCGGTCTTCGATTCGGGTTCAAAGCATCAGATTTCTATTCTTATAGCCTGATCATACTGACTGAACTGAAGTAAACTCTACAGTTGTCCTCCTGTGCCATTCGAAAGGGAGCCGTAAAGTTCAGTTAATCAAAGTCCGAATAAAGTTTACAACTCAGGTTGGTCGAATTGACAGAGTGAGCCAGAAAAAGTAACTTGATCTTGGATAGGCAAGGATCGACATTTCGAAGGATCGACATTTCGAAGAAGCGAAGTTTCGTGCGAATATTCGCAGAGTACCAAACAAAATTTTGCACGATATTTCGTAGAGTGCAGCGAAACACTAAAATAACCATAAACGAAAGCTAAATTTGTTGTCTTTGAAAATGAGTTCATCAAAAAATATTACCAAAATGCTCTCAATAATATAATTTGCTGTGCAAAAATGTAAACAAAACACGAATTAGCAATTAGCGTGCACTGTATTCGCATCTCGAAGTTCTAATACATTGAGTGGACTTCTTGCACGTTCTTGTAGTGTAGCCGCAAAAAGGCAGTTATCAACTCGTTAAACTTCTTGCATGTTCTTGCAACTTCTTGCGGGTTCTGGCGACGCAAGAAGTTCTAGCGGGACTCCTTGTGCATGTACATTTTTGGGCTGTATTGTATGCTCGCGATGTTTGTTCGCGAACACCTTGCGTTCGCGAAGAAATCGCGAACAATTTGTGAACAGTTCGCAAACAGATTGCAAACACTGCGCGAAAAAAATGCGAACAGATTGCAAACACTGCATGCGAAAATTTTGCGAACAAATGTACAATCATACAGTATGTTTCTGGGCGGTACTGTATATAAAATTGAAAAAAGTTTCAGGGAAAAAAACTTCTGCAGTGCACTCAAACACAATTCCCCTTAAAAAATCACTGTTGAGTGAACGCTTTGAGGAAAGCTCTATAAACATAAACTCCTACAAATAGTAGCTTAACTCTTTCAAATTTGTGCGTTTTCAACAATTTTTTTGTTCCTGTTTAAAACATTCTCTAATTTTTGTTTTTGTGTAACTAAGTTTTTCACTAGCTGCTTTTGTACTATTAACCTAGACCTGGTTACCCTGGGTGCCAGAGGTTCTACTGCCCTCTCTATAAAGCCAAAGTTTAGGTTCGATGAAAAGGCTGGGAGAACCTCTGGGTGCGCGAAATATGTCTGACTCTGTCTGAGTCAGAATTTGACCCTGGCCCTCTGTTTGGCCTAGAGCCAATTCATTTGTAATGATTGCTGCGATTGGATCACACCATAGCAGTTTCCAAGGTTGCCATTGTTTACCCGTTCCGTGTCGTTGAACCTGTCGTGTCGCTGAAGTTCGCACAAGTTTCCTCGAGCTCTATAACTCTCCAGAAAACAGCCGAATTAAAGGCCATTTAAACCACTGCTGACCTGTTCTGTGTAGTGCTTCGGCCCTTGGGAGAGGAAAGTGTAATTTATTTCAGCTGTTCGAAAGTGCTGACTTTTCATAAACCGTTGGGAATAATAAGCCTACAATGTATGTGGACAAAACCGGTTTAATCAATTTGCTAGAAAAAGGTTTCTCAGGTGTCAATCAAAAGGGATTAGTCTGACATGGAAGTGAGATTCATACTTCGCGTGCTCAGAGGTTCTCCCAGACTTTTCGTTGATCCAAAACTTTGGCTAGAACCTCTGGCACCCAGGGTAGGACCTGGTTGTTCGAAGCAAGGGTAACTTTATCCCTAGGATAGCACTAAATCTGTAATTATTGTAATCTGTACAGTTTACCATCAGGTTAGTGATTTAACCCGGGGTTACCCTGGCAAAATACCCTGGCTTCAAACAACCGGGCCCAGGGTGCCAGATGTTCTTTTCACTATTAAAGTTTACTGAGCAATCAGCTTTGTGCCTTATGTCAGGAAACTTAGCGAGCAGGACCTCCATGGTACTTTTATAATATGTGACTGCATGAAAGTAGGTGAATACACTATTAACATTACCCCAAAAGGAGCAACTGTTGAATACAACACCACTTGGCTCATTAATAATTCAATTTCTCAAATTTTCATACAAACCTTCTAAAAACTACCCTGGTTCCAGAGGTGCTCAGGTACGGATATACTGTAATGTGCCGCGATCGAAGGAGTTTTGATTCCCGAAGGAGTTTTGTTTTGCGAGAAGACCGTTGATCACCTCTGGCCGCTCGAATAGCCAGCCTCAATCTCATGCCGATAGCCTCGCTTTTATGTTTACACACCGGTTTCGGCTCACAGGTTAATTTGCATATGTCACTTCAAGTATGATTCAAAACATAAACAGGCCATTGTTGACTCTCGACTTGCGAAGATAAAGGAAAATTTCCCTCGATTTACTTCGTCGACTTTGATGTTTGGATCTCCCAACGAGCATGCATAATTTGATTCCTCGTTGTTCTAGCTCAGTTATGTGGGAGTCAAACAGGGCATTTAGAGGGCAAACACCAGTATACAATTACTCGTTTGGATAATCAAACGTGAAGGAAGAAACAAATGCCAGCCGGGTATGAGTTAGAAAATCAGCGATTTTCCTTAGCTTATAGCCAGTGGGCCGTATTGAGAAGACATCACGCCCCTTCAAGAACATGAACAGATATCTTTGAATTTCGAGGCTAACTCAAATCGTACAGCACTATGAAACACCGCACAATCGAAATTTTAACGTGAACCGGTTTGTAACACGATCTCAAGATGGAGCCAACCAAAATGATCGTTAGATCCGAATGCCTCAGTTTCCATAGCCACGACTCAATCAACCAATCGGGGACGAGGTACAAATTCTGTACCGGAAGAAACGAAAATCTATACTCGGGAGGCCAGAGGCTCGTCGCTTCGCGACTCGTGCTGAAATCAAGCCTGTGGCTCGATTCGAGATGGTCTCGCTTCTCTCGACCGACGATTTCAAGCCTCTGGTATCTAAACCCTAACCCCAAATAAATAAATAAACTAACCATTTTTAACCCAAAACCATTAATAGAACAAGTCTAAATAGAGTGGTAAAGCGATGACGTCACAAAACATAAATTTTCGCTTTAACAATATTTGAACATTGAATCTGAAAGATCGCCGTGAAATAACTTTACACACCAAAAACGAGGCAAATTGGTAAAAATGCGGCTGAGATATGAGCAGCTGAATACATAATTTTCTTTAACAAATCACTGTATTTTCAGCTCAGTTCTAAACTTTTAGAACTGAGCTGAAAATACAGTGATTTGTTAAAGAAAATTATGTATTCAGCTGCTCATATCTCAGCCACATTTTAACCAATTCACCTCATTTTTGGTGTGCAACATTCTTTTGAGTTGGTCTTTCAATATCGATGGACCAAAAGTTAAAATTCAGAAATTTACAAATTTGTGACGTCACACTTTACCACTCTATACACCTGAACTATAATGAAGAATTTAACGAAGATTTCAAGTGATCTTTTTTAGTGGCACTGCAGTCGATGTGCAGTGCAGTGGCATTGTATTAGCCACCTCTGAAGTTTATATAATTATGAAAGTTTATATAATTATGAAAGTTTATGAACTACATGTACATTGTCATTGTAGTTACGAATCGTAACACGCAAATTATAATAGTAAACTGTTTCCTATATCCTATAACTGTAGCTCAAAAACATACACCTATGCACACAAAAAAAAACACTATAGATCTGTCGTCCAATCTGTCCTCTATTCTGTCCTCTGTCCTGACTAAAAAGACCACATATACAAATCTAACTTATAAATGTCCATGCGTGGATTTTGCGCCAAAACTACCGGCAAACTACATGTATAAGTATAAGTTACCGGGAAGTTATAACGCTCGTACCTGGGTCACTGTCGTCCGTTTTAGTTTTGTCTTTCTTGTGCTTCTTTCGGGGTGTAACTTCTATGAAAAGTGCACATAAAAGGTTGTATTAGTAGTGACTATCGGGAGAGAGAGGGAAGAGAGAGAAGGCCACATCATATTTACCTTCGTCCGCCATTTTTCAACACGTGCAGGGAACGCTGATATAATGCGCATGCGCAAAGATTACACCACAGGTAGACCAACGAAATCGTTAGCTGAAGAAAAGATACCCTCCCCTCCCCTCCCTGCTTATTATCCTGTATGATGTAATTTGACTTTCAACAATTGTGTTGTCCCCGAGGTAGGCCTGCGGAAATTATTCCCGAACAATTTTTGGAATAATTTGGGTATTTTTTTTCCAAAAAGAATAATGGAGAAGAATCGGAAGATTTTGGGAATAATTTAAGAATAACATATTACTGATTACACCTAAAATGCTTAATTTAGCATCTTTTATGCACTATCTGCAGTAAAATGTTTTTCTCTTTGTTACATGTGAATACATGCTTTTGCATTATCCCTTTGGGATCAATTAGGAGTTCTATAAATTCCACTCCTTCACACGTTCGTACCACTTGACGTCGCATTTCAGCAGCGGCCTTAGTATTTTCTTGACATATTGTAGCTATTTTATAGTTTGAGTTAATAGTACGAAACAGTTACTGTAACATAACTGTCTCTGAGTACGTATACAATTGCAATAACTTGTAATAAATGATGCCGTCAGCTGTGCGGCAATATTGTTCTTAAACGTATATTAATAGGAAGCTTTATACCTTTAGACTCCAGAGGTAGAGGTGAATTTGCACTGGTTTGGAGAATACGTTTCCGGGTTTTTCCTCAACTGGGTTTTTTTTATCCCGGTTTTTCGTATCCGGCAATTCACCATCTAAAATCTAGCTCACAATTGTACTATTATTGTACTGGACTACTGTTGTTAGTTATAACACCAATTACTGCTGTAACCTGAATGTAATAAACGATGCTGTCACGGACGGAGTAAAACGCAGGGTGCAGGGCACGCAGGGTACGCAGGGCACGCAGGGCACGCAGGGTACGCAGGGCACGCAAGCCACGCAGGGCACGCAGGATACGCAGGGTGTTAAAAAAAATTGAGTTACATAATTTAGTGCCTTTGGAATATCAGATTGCAAAGGTCAATTGTTCACATGGCAAATATTATGCTAATTTTAGAGTGAAAGTAAAAGGGTAGCGACAAAACGGCTGACCCCCGACTCATGGACCACCCCATGGTCCTGGTGTTATCGTAGTTTTGCCTTTACTTGCTGTTGCATTAACAGTATCTAAAAACCTACGAGGCCTTGACTTACCTTACCTATTCCACTACAAGTAAAGGCAAGGAACTGTTTTCCGAGAACCGGAGCGCCATAGATATAGGAAGAAAGAAAAACTTCTGTCCCCGAAGCGCATCTTCTCTACATATATTTTATTTCAATATACTAATTTCAGTCGGTAGTTGAATGACCGAGTGGTTAGAGCGTTGGTCTATTAACCCATAAATATTTAACATATGAATCTCAAATTTTTGGTGATTACTGAGTTTAAAATTCTCTTTCAACTGATCAGTAGTCTGTCTGTTTTAGCTTGAAATTTAATTTACGCCATTAAACGAGGCAGAAATCAGGTAAACAATGACTTCAGCAAGGAGCGAATATTAATTTTGTAGCTGGCTGATGGTGGGTTTAAAGAATACTACTGGTGTGGAAGGTAGAACGCTAAGAAGAAAGCTTGAAAAGAGGAAGAAGAAAGAAATCGACTAAATTTGTGCGCTCCGAGAATTGAACTCCGGACCTCTGGATTAATAGACGAACGCTCTAACCACTCGGTCGTTCAACTACCGACTGAATTTGGTATATTGAAATAAAATATATGTAGAGAAGATGCGCTTCGGGGACAGAAGTTTTTCTTTCTTCCTATATCTATGGCGCTCCGGTTCTCGGAAAACAGATCCTTGCCTTTACTTGTAGTGGAATAGGTAAGGTAAGTCAAGGCCTCGTAGGTTTTTAGATACTGTTAATACAAGGTGCCAATAAACTATTGATTGATTGATTGTTAATGCAACAGCAAGTAAAGGCAAAACTACGATAACAGTCTGTGTCACCAGAACTGGCACAAAGTAAAAATGTTAGACTTGCCACAAGTCAAACTCGCTATAAATGTAAAAACTTTCATTCTCGAAAAATACATGAAATTTATGGGTGGTCCATGGTCATGGTCCATGGACCCGGTCCATGGGGTGGTCCATGGACCGGGGGTCAGCGTTTTGTCGCTACCCTTTTACTTTCACTCTAAAATTAGCATAATATTTGCCATTTGAACAATTGACCTTTGCAATACGATATTCCAAAGGCACTAAATTATGTAACTCTATTTTTTTTAACACCCTGCGTACCATGCGTGCCCTGCGTAACCTGCGTGCCCTGCGTGCCCTGCACCCTGCGTTTTACTCCGTCCGATGCTGTCAGCTATGCGACTCCATCCAAACGTTGTTATCATTATTCATATGTGGAAAATAGAAATACTTTCTATTTGGCTGAGCGTAGCGAAAGAAAATAGAATATGGCCTTTCAAATCGTACGTAAGCAATTCCGAGCCAATTCCGTGTTAATTTTTGACCCGGTACGGTGTAATTTATGCCGGTTTACCTCATTACCGGACTTTGATATTCAGTCAGTTAGTGGTCATCGGTGATTCAAAATGGCGGACGAACTACCAGTTTTACTACCTGACAGCAACGTAGCTAGCCTATAGAGTCTATAGGTCCGGGCCTACAACTTTTACATAATATCACTTTTTGCCAGGCCTACAACTTTCAAAAACCTGGCTTCGTCCCTGCCTACAAGCGAGGTTTGTCGTCTTCTCTTCGGGAAGCTGCTTTTCGACACAAAACGCTGCCCAGCGTTGCTACGGCATTTCTAGTGGCGCTTTGTTTTAGTTACCAATTTCTCTCTCTCTCACACTTGATAAAGGTATATATTTTTTGTTCAGTCGGAGCTGGTTCCACCGACTTTAAACGCTTTCTTTCAACGAAAAAGGTAACTTTTGATGAAGATCTAGACGTTTTGGTAAACAAATATTTCCCGCCTTTAGCTAGCCAGTAGCGCGCGACACATCACACCATCTTCTGTCACGATGTGATCACGTGGCGGGCAACAACTGGGAATTATTACCCTATGACGTCATAGTTTTCAAATTTGTTGCCTGCGCGGGAAAGAGTTTGTTTTGTTACTTAGGTGACAATAAATCAACCAATGAGGGCACGCGTTATATCTGCAAAACTTATGGCTATATAACAATATATATTACAAAAGTATAAGAATTTGTACATATAATAGAGTTGGATGAGCCAGAAAAAAAAGGGATTATTTTATATCTAGGTAGTCAATCTGGTTCACCAATTTTAGACGGATCATATTCAATATAGTAAAAAAGGTAAAGGGTAGCTCAAATTCTATATGAATATATCTAAATGCGCTTCACAAGGTTATTTTTGTGATACGGACTGTCATTGTGGCGCAATGTGCTGCCGTGCAGTTTACAATCATGAGTGATTGTTAGTACCTCAGAATACCTGGCTGTTGTGTCGGGAGACAATCCCCTACTCTTTCTCGAAATAACACAACAGGTTCTTTCACGTCCCCTCGTATAGACGAGAAGAGGAGGGATACAAGGCCAACGGATTATACGTCCCTGCCCAAGGACACGGCCGGGATTCGAACCCCTGACCTCCCGCACTCTAGACCGTGCTCTACCAACTGAGCTTTCAGCTAACCCGTAAGGCGGTCAAAACGTTACATCAGTCATTACATCAGGTTATCAGGTCATTACATCAGGTTATGTAAACACGGAAAACATGGTACGATTTTCAGCCGATCTGAGCGCACTCACTGTAAAATATATGTTAGTGGTGGACTATTAGAAATTACTGAGGGGAGGTACATGCATTGGGTAATTCGCCCCCCAAAAATTGACCAAGGAACTAATGAGCCCCAAAATGGCGGATAAGGGAAACTACAATTTGAAAAAAATTCGTGCAGAGCTCGCATAGTCCACAAAAAAACGTGCAGAGCTAAATTTAAATGGCAAAAAGAATATCGTGCACAAAACGATTACCACCCTCTCCCCTGATTTGTAATGGACCATCCCTTATAATGGTCAAGATTCCATCACAGGTGATCAGGTCTCTTGTAATGGCCGGTTGACGAGTACCCTGGGTGCCAGTGGTTCTACTGCCCCACTCTCTATGAAGCCAAAGTTTAGGATCGACTTTGGCTTAGGGCAGTAGAACCTCTGGCACCCAGGGTAGTTGACAAGGAGCGTATCATTAAATGTAGACTATAGGCGAATCCTTGCTGACGTCATTGTTTACATTTTTGCCTCATTAGCATATATTAAACTTCAAGCTACAAACAAACAGACTATATCAGTTGAAAGAGAATTTTAAACTGAGTAACCACCGAAAATTTGAGATTGATATGTTAAATATTTACGGAGAAATTGACTTTTCAAAACTATATAATGGGCTGGGGGGCAAGAGTTGCCGACAGCCATACATTCATTGTAAATTTTGAGCTTTTTAAACGCTCATTCCTCAAAATATATTTATCATATCACTCTCAAATTTTCGGTGATTATCAAGTGTGACAATGTCTTTCGATTTATGGACTCTGTTTGTTTGTATGTACGTCGCTTGAAGTTTGATGTATGCTAATGAGGAAAAAACGTAAACAAGGATTCGCCTATAAGTATCATCAGTACTAGTGGTAACTTGTAACAATTATTGAAGGTACCTCATATCACTTACATTTTTAAATGTTACTGACTATCATGTAGGTGATACATACTGAGAGCCCTTTGAGTAATGGGCCTGTAAGATCGCATGTCTTTTTGTCTCATGTCCCAAGAGGGACGGGCTTAAGGTTTCTCTAACGAGTGAAGCTATTACGTAGCTCTTTGAACCAGATTCCTGAATTGAGCATGACTTTGATCGCCTCGATGAATGGGCTCTGATATAATTATTCATACTGTGCTGTTGTGCCATTGTAAACTCAGACTGTATAAATCTAGCGGCAATAAGTTCTGAAATCAGTGATCAGGGTTAGCTTACAGTGGAAATCAACGTCTTTTAAGTACCGTACTGTTTTTGATTGTGATTATCGCTCGTTTAGATTTATCAGTATGTTAATCCATGTCTGTTCTATGTAATTTTCTAGTGAATCGTCGTTTGTTGGTAAATAAAATACGCATGTAAAAGACACAGATTGGCTAACTCTACATCATTCAAAGACGTTGATGGCTGCGAGGGAAGAGGAAGCAACAGAGACGCAGACCGATCGAAGCGGACTTCACAAGGTTGAAACGATGCAGGGCAGGTCTTCTAGGCGAAGTCACGAAGAGAATGAGGGGCCTTGGGGAGGTTCTAGGGCCGGAACAGGACTTGTTCATAGTTTAAGAGAACATCGTAAGAAGTGCGTAGAAGCATTCCTTAAGTTTGTGAACATACATGAGGCCTCAGTGTATGCTTCAAGAACAAGATGAAGGAAAGCGAGCTTTGATGGACTATGGATATGCGATTGAATTAGAGCTGATGAATGCCCTCGACAGTCAGGGATACGTGACAGAGAAGTCGTGTGACAGAAAGAGTACCAAGTCCAATGGGTCGGAAACAAGTAAGCCGAGAGTCTCAACGCATCCAGAGCCGGTTCTGACAGACGTAGTGTGAGGGCTAGATGGAAACTGGAAGAAGCAAGGTTGGAACTCGAGCATGTGAAGAAAAGACAGGGGATACAGTGGCAACTGGACGAGGAGGAGCGACTGAGCAAAGAGAGACAGCGACAGAAACAGCGGGAACTAGAGCTCCTGGAGGCAGAGAGTTCTGTCCGAAAGGCGGAAGCTGCTTTAATGCTGTCGGACAAAGGCTCTTCGTCGATGTCGATCGTAACGTGGGAACGTTTCCGGGAAGACGAACCAAGCTCGAACGCACGATTGGGTCACGAACCATCCAAACCGGAAGTAGACACTCTTCCACGTGATTCGCTCGTTGGATCCAGACCGGAAGTGGATGACTTACTGCGCGCTCAGTACCCCAGATTGCTTAAGCAAGAAGCGGACGCTGGAACTCACTGACGAGAACCGCCAATCAGATTTAAACAGGAAGTAGATGCCTTGTCGTACGATCCTTACGCAAGGTCAAAGGTGGATGCTCAGCTGCAAGAAACGCCCCTGAGACCCAAATTAGAAGCAATGGCTTGGGTTACGGAGCGACAGGAGTATGACGGCCAACCTTGGTTAGTGGTGGCAGATGCAATTAGGCAGGGCCCTTCCATCCCAAGGATAGAGCTAATGAAGTTCAGTGGAGACCCGCTAGACTTTGCTCTCTAGATCTTCAGAACTAACTTTAAAGAAAATGTCGTCGAGGACCAGGTGAGCAAGGAATCTCAAAGGTTGACACACTTGATTGCACAATGCCAAGGAAAGGCCAGAGAAGCGATCAGAGGATGTGTGAGCCTACCTGAGGGTCAGAAATACGCCAAGGCATGGGACACACTGACGTGGAACTTTTGGCGACCACATATAATTGCCGAGGCGCACCCCAAGAGACTGATTGAAACTCAAGTACGACGGGACACTAATTCTCTCCTAGAATTTGCACGAAGACTAGAGTTTTCAGGAAGAGCCTTGAAAAGCCTGGGGCCGACTTACTACAACAAACTTGAGAATGAGGAAACAGTAGTCACTCTCAAGAAGAAGCTTCCGGAAAACGGCCTGAAGCGGAAGTGGGCTGAACGTGCGGGCGATTTGATCCTATGTAATGGATGCGTAGAGTACGCTGACTTCACCAAGTTCGTCAGAAGAATAGCAGATCGAATGAACAATCGGTTCGGCAAGGAGCTGAAAGCGAAAACCCAGGCTGATAAGCAACCTCAAGGGAACAGACAACAGGCGAACAAGGTGACTACCGTAGCGACCGAAAGCGTCGGCGAACAGAATAAGCGGAAGACCGATGACAAGATAGTAACCCGCCGGAGGTGTCCCCAATGTGCTGAGGACCATGCTATTTGGAGATGCAAGACATTTAGAAGCTCTGCAGTAAGGGACCGCTTCAAAATTGTTAAACAGCACAAGCTTTGTCGAAAGTGCTTGGGTTTCGACCACTTCGCTGACAGCTGTCCGAAAGATTTCACCTGTAGGATACGAGGATGCGGAAAGGAGCACCAAACCCTTCTTCATACTTCTGATGACACGAGAGGATGGCAGGAAAACTCAGAATTTCACCGTAGACAGGACGAGGTCCAAGAAACACCAAGTCCAAATCAAAGTCCAACTCCTCAAGTTTCAACATCGGTAGGATCAGTGCAGACTGGAAGACCTCGATTATGTTTCAAGGTTGTTCCAATAAAAGTGTACAACAGAAGAAAAGATAAAGAGAAGCCCGTCTACGCGTTCTTAGATAACGGTTCTGACACTACTCTTTGATTGAAGTCACTGGCTGATGAATTGGATCTAGATAACGAACAAACCTCTAGCTTCACTTGTGAGTACCGTTAATGGAGAAGTAACAAACTCAGGTTTTGAAGTATCGCTGGATGTTCAAGGCACTGATGGTGGTCAAGTGTTTAGCCTAGATCACGTGATCACCACAACAAGAATACCAGTTACGCAAGGTCACATCGCTGTAAAAAAGGATACTGAAGGCTGGTCCCATCTACAGGACGTATATCTACCAGAAGTTCATCAAGATATGGAAGTGTCTCTTCTCATCGGTAATGACCGACCAGACATCATAGAAAACGAGCTTGAGAAGAGGGTTGGCAAGAAAGGTGAACCATTCGCCGTGAAGACCCCCTTAGGATGGACAGTGTACGGACCATTGGCAGACAGTCAATCACGAGCTTCCACTGATCAATGTGAACTTCATCAAGTGTCAGCATGAACGAGACCTAAGTTTTCTCCTGCAAGAGGTGGATATAATGAGATAATGGAAACTTCTGCTCTGCTGAACAGCGGTCATTACCAAGTCAGACTACCATTTCGCCACGACACTCCGATTTTCCCGGAGAGCTTATCAATTGCAAAAAGAAGGTTGTTCTCATTGAGAAAGAAGTTCGAAAGAGATCCGTTGTTCAAAGAGAAGTACACTACTGTGTTAGAAAGATATCAGAGTTAAGGGTCGTCAAGACGCATGACAGATGAAGAACTTGCAGACATGAGAGAGAAAAAGTCAATTTGGTACCTACCCCACCATGCAGTGTGGCAAGAAAAGAAGCCAGATCCCAGGGACGTCATATTTGACTTTGCGGTGGCGGTACTTCCCTCAATGAAGAACTCTTGCAGGGACCCAATAATACTAGTAAGCTGCTGGGAGTTGTTTTGCGCTGCCGCGTGAACAATGTTGCTGTCACGGCCGACATATAAAGAGAATGTGTCATCAAGTTTATGTCGCTCCAGACGATCGTGGCGCACTATGCTACTTATGGTGGCCGAATGGAGATCTATCACAAGAACCAAAGACTTACCAGATGATGGTTCATATATTTGGCGCAAGGGCATCCCCGAGCATTGCGAGTTTTGCTCTCAGAAGAACAGCGAAGGACAATGCGAATATGTATTCAAAGGGTTCTGTCTAAGCTGTGTACAGAGATTTCTATGTAGACGACTTCTTGAAGTCTTATGACAACGTAGAAGAGGCTGTTGAAGCGTCCAAGGAGATTTGCAGCTTACTGAAAAGGGGAGGTTTCACCTTAACTAAATGGTTGTCGAACAGCAGGGAAGTGATAACAGAGTTTCCGTCAGAAGAGCAAGCTGCAAGCCTAAACAACTTGGATCTGAAGTCGGAAATGCTTCCCACTGAGACGGCGTTAGGGATTCAATGGAATGTGGAGGAAGACGCCTTTAGCCTTGTCGTAAGGAAGAAGAGCTACCCTGAATCTCGCAAAGGCGTGCTGGCGTCCGTTGCAGGAGTATATGACCCCCTCGGATTCGGCAGTCCATTGATTCTGCCTGGAAGACTAATTAACCAGGAGCTCTGTAACTCTAAATATGATTGGGATGACGAGTCGCCCGCCCAAGCGTTATCATGCAGAATGGAAAACGTGGCGAGAGGGACTAGAGAATCTAAAGAACTACGGGATATCCCGTTGCTTCAAGCCCAGAGAATTCAATCACATAATCAGAGCTGAACTCCATCACTTCGCTGATGCCTCACAGGAGCAGGGATACGGTTCGGTGTCATATCTGAGACTCAACAACGAGAACGGTCAAGTTCATTGTGCTTTCATTATGGGAAAATCAAGAGTGAAGCCACTGGGAAGTACTATGACAATGCCGAAGCTCGAATTAACAGCGGCCACTTTACTCACACAGATGAATGGAATGATCACTTACTGGACGGACTCAACCATCGTCCTTCGATACATCATGAACACGAAGAGACGATTAGGAACTTTTGTCGCCAATCGAGTAGCCGTTATTCGGCAGCACTCAGATCCGAGCCAATGGCGTCATGTGAGATCAGAAGACAATTCCGAGGATTATGCATCAAGAGGGGAGAAGGCGGAGAAATCTGGAGGAAGGGACCAGCTTTCTTGTGGAAGAATTCCAGCGTGTGGCTGAGGCAACCATTAGACATCCTCACAGAGCTATCGGAGCAGGAAGAAGGAGTGAAGAAAGGAAAGAATGCCGTAGCATGCACAGTCGCCACTGTCGCATGGATTCTGGGAAAAGTTGTTTCGTCGTTATTCAACTTGGAACAGGCTGAAACGCTACGTCACCTGGCTGATACGCGGAGCCAAGAGGTTCGCGCGATGTCTTATAATCTGAAGAAAACTCAGAAGCGTGAAGACATAATTCAACCGTTGTCACTGGAATATTCTTTTTTTTTTATTCGCACTATTTTCATAATTGTATAAAAACGTTGTTACAGCAGTAGAAAACTTAATAGATCACTACCACCATGTGAAGCGCACCAAGTGCTAGCAGCAACGAGAGAGAAATTCTGGATCTTAAAGGTAGTCTCATCCGTTAGAGCTGTCCTTACGAAATGCCATGTGTGCAGACGGGAGAGCGCAAAACTTGGCGAACAGATCACTTCCCCGCTCCCGGATGTCAGATGCATCACGGACAGATACAGGCTGATCTACCCGTTCGCTGCAGTGGGAGTAGACTATTTTCGACCACTCAACGTGAAGTCAGGCAGATCTACAATCAAGAAATATGGTTGCCTGTTCGCCTGTCTCAGATACCGCGCGGTACATATAGAGGTCGCAGCGGACCTATCCTCCGACAGCTTTATAGGAGCTATCACTCGCTTTATTGCAAGACGTGGCCCATGCACCATCCGTCATACAGCGACAATGGAACCAATTTCCGAGGTGCTACAGCAGATGTGCTGAACGCTCTGCGTGCGTTTGACCAAGAAAATATTAGAAGATCTCTGCAGAAGAACAGAATAGAGTGGAACTTCAACCCACCCGTGGCTAGTCATCATCATCAAGGAGGGGTCTGGGAGAGACTAATAAGATCGGTGAAGAGAATACTTCATTCAATAGTGGGGGAACGGTTGGTCAACGAAGAGACGCTAACCACATTTCTAGCTGAAGTAGAGAAGATAATGAATGATCGACCAATCACCCGGGCGTCAAGTGATCCAGCTGACCGAGAAGCTCTGGGCATGACGCCAAACCACATATTGCTTCTGAGACGCAACCCGAGTGTATCCCCTGGAGAGTCCCATGAGACAGACAGATATCGCCAGCGATGGAAACAAGCCAATCTACTTGCGGAAGAGTTCTGGCGCCGTTGGATCAAAGAATATCTTCCCACATTGCAAGAGCGACAGAGATGGCTCCGTCGTAAACCAAACTTCAAGAAGGGTGATCTAGTGTTGGTGGCAGATAAGACAGCGCCGAAGGGAACGTGGCCCAAAGCACTAGTACAGAAGACGTTTCCAGACAGAGACGGGGTGGTTCGACGCGTGAACGTGAAGATGTCCAGCGGTAAATTAATAGGAGATGCTGTGTATGCTTGGAGACGGGACCTTCTCCACAACGTAGAGGAACAGGTCGCCGAAAAGAAGTAACTTCACATGAAGAGATAACATGGACTGTACAGACTGTATGAGAGACTGGTAAAGACCCACCCCAGAGCAGTCGTTAGGGGGGAGGAATGTAAGATCGCATGTCTTTTTGTCTCATGTCCCAAGAGGGCCGGGCTTAAGGTTTCTCTAACGAGTGAAGCTATTACATAACTCTTTGAACCAGATTCGATTGAGCATGACTTTGACCGCCTCGATGAATGGGCTCTGATATAATTATTCATACTGTGCTGTTGTGCCATTGTAAACTCAGACTGTATAAATCTAGCGGCAATAAGTTCTGAAATCAGTGATCAGGGTTAGCTTACAGTGGAAATCAACGTCTTGTAAGTACCGTACTGTTTTTGATTGTAATTTTCGCTCGTTTAGATTTATCAGTATGTTAATCCATGTCTATGCTATGTAGTTTTCTAGTGAATCGTCGTTTGTTGGTAAATAAAATACGCATGTAAAAGACACAGATTGGCTAACTCTACAGGGCCTTTTGCAGGAACTGAATGCAATCACGTGATTGTACTGGATGGCAAAACATTATGACTTCATTTATTTAATGGCACTTGTAACTACGTGTTTTACTTATTAGCAATACCTGTTTGTAAATGCTACTTTTACACCTCCAATCGATTGTCTAGATTATTTGCCATCCAGTAGAGCCTTTTCCATGGGATCACGTGCGCAATTAATTGGTTATTGAAGTGATATTTCAGTACGTGACTGTTTCCTGCCAAAGGCTTTTTTTTAGTAAAAACTAACTTGTTCTTCAATCTTTATATTTTGACGAATTGGTGGCCATTGTTTTGCTTTTGAAAACCGGCCCGGCCCTTGGCTAACTAGCTTACAGCCATTCAGATTGCTGGATTCGTGTTAGAACTAGTTAGTTTCTACTGTTATAAATTGGCTCCTGTTACAACTGTTGTTTTTTTTTTTTTGCGAAAAAAACGACAGCAAAATTATCATGGTGTCATGCTGACAGTACTTTGGTCTCCAAAAAAAATAAAATGAAAAAGCGAATATAATTATGTTTTATTTGAACGTATGGCAACTTAGCCTTAGTTATCGCCTTGGTGATTTCCCTATTTCCTTGCGGCCTACCTACATATATCCACAACCATGATCTGCATGATATCATCAACGGAACAAACAAGGCAGATATGGCCCTGATAGTCACCGCATGAAACCGATACGCGTCCGCTTATAAACCACAATTCGATCCACTTTTCTCGTTGTTAGATCAGAGGTGGTTATATGGGCAGGCGGTTTGTTTTTAGTGACTGTATAGTTTAGAAAGGACCGACAATAAATTTGTAATTCCAGTCAAATCCAATTCCCGTTTTGTTTGTCTCATATTTTAGTTTTAAGCCTTGGAAAGGTTACCCATTTTACGATTTTCACCCTTACGTCAGGGTTCCGATATCTTCGCGGTATACTCCTATCCTAAATTTCTGGGAGTACCCCGCCCCCCACCACCCCCGGGATAGTACGCTCACTTCACTCGCTTACTGGCGCTCGCTTCCGGCCCGCCTGCATGTCGCCCGATTTCGAGAGGGTGCTTTGTTTTCGAACTCTAGAAATTTATGCATTCTCTCGCTCTTACATTAAGGATACAGAAAAAAACATTACCCAATTAACAGAGGCAAACTGAATCGGATTATAAGTGCTCCTTACACAAGCACAGACATAAAGTCGGACATTTTGGTTGAAAACGTTTCACTAGAGAGATTCATGATTAAGCACCGCGGGAAACGTTCACAACAACAAACGTTCACGTAAAAAACGTAAACCGCAAACGCGGGAAATTGTGGTCTGAGTGGTCATTTCTGCCGGCGTTCGCCGGAAGAAAAAACGCGACGCTTTATCTCTATATTATTGCGAGCATACAGCTGCAGTTGCAACTTTAGCACTGAGGAACTGGAGCAAGGGATAAAAAAAAAAATTGCTTTGAAATTAAGCAAACTGAAATACGTTTCCGGCGAGGGGGTGTGGGTGGGGCAATTGTATAATACATACTGTGTTAGTGTTTGTGGCGAGATCAAGCTACACAACAGGACCTGATTTGCGAGAAAATCTAGCTATAAATCAAGAATGGACCTCTAATAAAACTCAGATCATCAGAGTGCAGAAATTCCTGCAATTTCGGTTGAAATGTAAGCGGATAAACGTTCGTCCCATGGAAGCGGCCGAAATCAACGGAACGTCTCCAGAGGTAGTCCAAAATTCCCAACCGGAATTTTCGACCGCGGGAAATTCGCGTACTATTTATAATTACGATTCACGGTCGCTCGTATCAGTTCCAGGTCGATCTTATGCCGAGCGTTTGCGTTGTTACTCAGGCATTCATTTGGAACGGTTTGGCCCAACCTCGTTCCCAGGGGTCTTTACGCGCCTAATCAAAGATGGCGTTGAAAGAACTGGTACATGCTGGTGGGATTCGGCCACTGATTGGCTTGACGTTTCGCGCGCGCTGATTTGAGAATTTCGAAAAGCGCATGCATTTTTGATTGAAAAAATAAATTGGTCTTTCGCATTGCGCGTTCAAAATTCGTTGAAAACAATGGCAAATTCATAAGTACTTAGAGTTTTTGCCATCTTAATACTCGCTCCTAAGCAAGTACAACAATGTACGGTTGGAATTCATTGGGATCACACTTCAACAGTTAACCATTCTTCAGCGACGATGAATTCAAGATGGCGGATGTTGCTCAAAATATGCCCACATATTGGGCATATTTTTTGGTCACATGACCAGCCTGTACCCTCAGGAGTTCTTTCGACGCCATCTTGGATTAGGCGCGTAAAGACCCCTGGGAACGAGGTTGGCCCAGCCCCACACACGGCAAAACGTCACGCGCATGCGCTTTTGATGAGGTACGCGTATATACGTGAAATGTTTTGCGAAAAACAAGCAAACTACTTAAAAGCTAAGCTCAAGGTTTTAACAGGTGAAAGTTTTCTTAATTTGTAATTCACTGTGAGTTTACTAAGTTGTAAGATTTGGTATTGACTAAAAAAGTTTAAAGTGCCCCAACGATCAAATTTTGAGAGGGTGATATTTTTACGTATTCGTAAATTAAAGTTGCTATATTTTTTGCCTGTCCAAACCGTTTTTCGATGACGACGGGAAGTCTTAGGTTTTGAGGTCCGAATCTTGAGTTTTTATGTCCGCACTGAGCCCAATCCGTACAGAGCTAATTTCTAGCTGGCGTGACGTCATCTTCTCAACACAGAAACATGCGGGGCTATGTTCACACAAACCTCCGCACAAACTTATAAGTAAAGTACATGTTTATACTATTTTTTCCAAAAAGGAAATGAAAGAACGAAGTGACGCATGTACAAGAGCGACGCGTCGAGAAGATGACGTCACGACAGCAAACCGCTGTCATCAAAGCGGGTGCTCCTCGGGCCCCTTGCAGGGTTATAGAGTATCGATCGTACAAGCACTATTCAAGAGAGTCTTTCCTGACTGAACTCAGAGATATATATTGGAATGTCGTCGACGAGCAATTGGACACCAATAGTGCAGTTGAAACTTGGAACCAACTATTTACGGATACAGCCAATCGACATGCTCCAATTAAAAAATCTAGAATCAAGGGTATAACGTGCCCTGGATGAATTCAGAGTTATGCAACGCCATGCAAGACCGAGATTACCACCACCGGAAGGCCTTTAAATCAAGATCATCATTCAATTGGTCCATGTACAAAAAGATAAAATCCTACGTAAACAACCTGGTCAAAAAATGCAAAGCTGATTACTATTTAAACCTTATTACTAGGAACAGGGGAAATAGCGGTGAACTATGGAAAACACTGAACGAAATTACTTCGCGAAAGACATCCTCAATCCCTTCATGTATTGAAGTCGATGGCGTACCACATACCGACTCAAAGTCGATTGCTGAAGTTTTAAATAATCATTTTTCAACAGCAAGCCTTGATTTTTTCTATCTACGACCCCCTTCAGTTGAAGAAAATTTTGTGCATAGACAACTAAAAATGCTCAAGACGAATAAATCAATTGGCCTTGATCGCATTAGCGCCAGACTGCTGAAAGACTCTGCAAGCGTCATAACTCCTGCTTTGACCAAGATATTCAATCGCTCACTTGAGTCTTCTACATTCCCTTCTATCTGGAAATTTGGTAAAGTAACAGCTCTCTTCAAATCTGGTGATCGAAGCAACGCCAACAATTACAGGCCGATTACAATCCTCCCGACAGTTAGTAAGATCCTTGAGAAGGCAGTCCATGCACAAGTATATAATTACCTTATGGAAGAAAAGATCCTTACACCCAGGCAGTTTGGCTTCAGACCTATATAAACTCTCAACAGAGATCGCTCTTACTCATTTCACCGATACTATCCTTGGGAATATGGACAGTGGTCTAGTAACCGGTGCTGTTTTCCTGGACTTGTCAAAAGCGTTTGACAATGTTGACCATACTATTCTCTTCGATAAACTAGTCAGTAACGTAACAGCTGGCTTTTCTGACACAAGTGCGAACTGGTTCAAGTCCTATCTATCTAACAGAAGCCAAATCACCAAGTTGGCAAATGTCTCTTCCTCTCCCAAGAAAGTTCCTGTCGGAGTTCCTGTCGGAGTTCCTCAAGGAAGCATCTTAGGACCACTACTATTTCTTGTTTATGTAAATAACTTACCCTCATGTGTTAATTACTGCGAGGTGTCCCTCTACGCTGACGATACAGTAATTTACTGCTCTTCGACTAATGCCCAGCAACTTAAAGATAAATTGAACGCTGATCTTCTGTCCATATGTCAATGGTTTAACAGCAATCTCTTGACACTGAATACATCTAAATGCAAGTTCGTAATTTATGGCAGCGCACGCAAGCTTAAGGATTTCAGAGAGGTTTCACTGACCATAAATGGCTCTGCTCTTGACCGAACTGACTCTTTTAAATATTTAGGAGTGACAGTCAGTCAGAACATGAGTTGGCCAGAACACGTGGATAGAGTCAGTAATAAAGTCAATCAAGTCTTGGCATCATCCGCCGGGTAAAGCATTTGCTGCCCTTGTATGCGCGGCTAACTCTCTATAAATCTCTTGTCCTTCCCTTACTTGACTATGCCGATATCGTCTGGGGAGATAAGAATAATACCGTCCTCATGGATCACCTTCAAGTTCTTCAGAATAATGCTGCTCGACTTACCAAGGGCACCCAACGAAGTTTTCGGTTAAAAAGCTGTTCGGGAGAGTAAGTTAGCCTAAAACTTTCGGATTTGAACAAATTGTCCCTAGAAAATTGTTTTCTGAAATACTGGCTAGAAAATTTGTTTTCAATCCCTAGAAAATTATAGAAGAAAAGGGAGACTAAAAGGTTTCCCCTAATATATTCGTATGTCCCAATTCGTCTTATCAATAGAGTCAGAACAACACATTTTAATTCCCTAAGAATTGCCTAATGGCAAAAAAGAATCCCTAAAAAATTCGTACCTCCACAAAACTTTGCAACATGAAGTTACTCGGGCTAGAAAATTCTTGTTTCTGTTCTAGACTACTAACAAATTCGTAGGCCAGGAATATTTTGCCATAGTATTTTCGGTTGACGCGATTTCCACCTAGAAAATCCGAACAGCTAATAGCTTTCTGGAATACGTCAAAAGACATAGTAGGCGCCTTAAAATGGCTATAGATAAGCTGCAGACAACTGGTTTCACGTTGGGCTAGGATGGGTGTAAAATGTGTCATTTGAGCATATCTTCACCGTCTTTAAGTCATTCTTCGTGAAAATTGGCATCTGAGCTGGGACAATTAAGGCAAATATTTTGATATTCATTTTGTGATAAAATTTAAATTGATGACGTCACAATCGACGATGTCATAATATTGATGTTTTCTTAAATGTCGTATTTCTTAAATATCGACTTCCTTTACATAGGGGTATTGATAGATATACTCGAGACGTTTTCAACACTGAAAACCGTTTGTCGCTACGACGTAAATTAGCTGAGATATGATTTTTTTATATATTATATATAATTCTGTCAAAAACCTGCTGTCGAAGGGTAAGTTCCCCCGAATTTCAGTAACTTAAATCTAATCAATAATTGTCACATGTGTGGTACCAAATTGTACCGATACCTTGTCAGAAATATCACCAAGCTATCGGATAATAAGGAGAATCATTTTTTTTCACTCAAACCTTTTTCAATCCTAAGTTAATGCACAAAACTTGTCTGTGACGTCATCCAATGTGTGACGTCATAATTTAACAATCGCAAATATTTTCGTTATGAGGTTGAAATCCAAAAATCGAAAACGATAGCATTTTGCCCTACCGGCTAGCCTTCAATACGAAACAAGAGTTAACTTAATCCAATCAAACATAGAACAAAGTGTACCAACGGGTATTTCCATGTCTGTTTGTACTATAATTCTGGTTCAGGGGGGGCATGTATAATTCACTAAACATGTGATATCTCGATGAATTTTGCTCGTATCAAGAAACGGTTTGCGGCTTTCATCATCTCTTGAGAAGCTCCTTCAAACCAGCTATAGAAATTATACATATGTTAAACTTTTTAATACGGCGATGTATTGACGTCATCGATTGTGACGTCATCATTTTAAATTTTCTCACAAAATGAATATAAAAATAGTTGACTTAATTGTCCCAGCCTAGATGCCAATCTTCAAGACGAATGACTTAAAGACGGTGATGATATGCTCAAATGACACATTTTACACCCATCCTAGCCCAACGTGAATTTCAAACGAAATTCAAAAAGTACTCGTTGGGTGCCCTTGACTTATGCTCGACTTTCCCTCAAGCTATACTGCATCTCAAGTACTCGAACTATTAAACTGGAAACCACTGTACCTTCGACGGCGCTATCATCGCTGTATTGCTATCTTCAAATGCTTAAATAGCATGGTGGACTTCCCCGCAAAAGAAAACAATTAAAATAAACTTACATAATATAGAAAGAAAAAACAACATTAAATATCTAGGGATTTACATAGATGAACATCTTAACTGGAAAAGCCAAATAGCACATGTAAATAGTAAAATAGCCAAAAATTTAGGAATACTATACAAACTACGCCATTACTTAGCCTTAAACATGTTGACGCAACTTTACTACACCCTCATATATCCCTATCTGAACTATGGGTCAATGAGCTGGGGAAACACATATACCACTAATTTAGAAAAAATATACACTAAACAAAATAAATGTGTCCGTAGCATTTTTTTTGCCAATAACAAAGAATCAGCTAATCCATATTTTAAAATTCTTAACATTCTCAAATTTGAAAACATACTTAAACTAAAAATTTGTACATTTGCACATAAGCTTCTTCGTAATCCATCTGATACGCCACCTGTGTTCCATGACTTCCTAACTCCAGTTACCAAGATACACAATTACAACACAAGATATGCTGCCAAAAATAATCTTTATTGCCAAAATGTAAGAACAAACATGGGAAAATTTACATTTAAATATACAGCCTGTAAAATATGGGAATCCGTCCCCTATGAGCTTAAGCAAACAACAAACACGAAACAATTCAAGAAACTATATAAATCCTACCTTCTCAAGCTCCAGAGTCCCTCCTAATCTTAATCTTTAAAAACAATAACACATCATATAAGCTATTTCCATATAAATTTCTCCTTTATCGTATTTCCTCTCTTTCTCTCTTTTTTGTCTTGTTTTTTTCTATATTTGTGTGTGATATTTCTTTTTTTCTTTTTTTAACCAAACTTAGGTTCAACTCGCCATTGTACAACATTATTTCTACTCACTAATATCAGCTATTACCATACTATAACATATAAGCCTAAATTTAATTAAAACAGTGAATAACTCGAAAGCCTCCAGGCTACTTTGTCCACTGTGCACTGTCACTCCCATCTCATACTTTAATTTACCTTATCTATTATATATATACGTTTAGTTAATCATATTTCCCTTATTGTAATTCAAAAAGAAAAATAGTGTGAAATAAAAACTTGAACTTGAACTTGAACTTGAACTTTAAATTAAAGAAGAATCACGACTTTCATACATATAATACACGCCGTCAGCACAATCTACATTGAGCATTCGCACGTAGGAATTGGGGACAACAGAAGTTTACCTACCATGCACTATTAGACTGGAACTCTTTAGACTCTGAAGTTATACAATCAACAGTACATTATCAATTTTTAAATCTTACTGGCACATAACTTAATTTCATAATAATCCTTGTTCTATTTCTATTTTATTTCAACCATTTATCTTTTCTGTTTTCCATATATTAGTGAAATATATATTTTTAATACAGGACCTCCCTGAAAATCACAAATTGCGAGTGGAGCTTTCCTGTCAAAATATTATTATTATTATTATTATTATTAAGTATTTGGAGCACACTTCAGTAATGGCGGACGTGATTTCGACGGTAAACTCTCTCCAAAATACATAGATTAATTTGGTCCATTGGTAATATTTTTCAATGATTTGGATATTTTAATTTCGACTCTGTGTGTCGTTTTGGAAGCCAAAAAAAGTAGAAAAGAAAATGGTCGAATTTCGTTGTAGTGGCACTTAGGAAATTTGTATTTGAACTCGAGAGCCTTCGTTCTTTCGGCCAGCGGAGCATAACGTTTTGTAGCGGTGTGTCCCAGACTCATGAGCAACGGCTTTTTAGGCTAATGGTAAACCGGCGTTTTGCCGATCCGGAAATTCCATTTGGGAACTGTTGTTTATCATTTACGAGAACCCTGACCGGCGGAAATTTCTGTGTAAGCGATAAACCGCCTCCCGGTTAGCTCAGTGGTTAAGTGCCAGTCGGTCGTGCGGGAGGTCGCGGGTTCAAACCCCGGCCGAACCAATTACACTCAAGGTCTTAAAATAACTGAGTATAGAAGGTGATGCTTTGCATAATCCAATAGTAAATGGTTAGACCTTCACGTCTTCTCGGACAATGACGTAAAACCGTAGGTCAACAGAGGGCCATGTGGAAGATTACTGAGCTACATGTTAGCGTTAAACGTGTTACTCTCTATAAATAAAGTGCCTTTAGTTTACTTTATTTTAAACAACCTGTATTTCCGCCTGTATTTCCAAATGATATGATTAACAATTGATTCAATTAATTAAGTCAGTTTTTTCAGTTCAGTCAGTCACATAGGCCATAACACTGACAGCAAAGCCAGAAAAAAATAAGTTTTCAACACTGCGATAAAATGTACTACAAGCACGAGAGAGTGACTGCCAAGCACGAGAGAGTGACTGCCACGCACGAGATAATTCCCACAGTTTTACGCGTTATTGTCGTTGGCGGCTGGTTTGTTCTGTCAGTAAAGGGACTGGGTCGAGGGACATGTGCGGACACGTTTCGTTTGTGACTCGAGTATAATCAATAGTAATCCAGGATTTAGAGTTGAACTTCGCATAAATACAGAGTTACCATTGTCTCATATGTCATCAACGAATAAGAAAGGAAACGAACGGAAATGGAGCGCCTGCAAGTGGATCTACGCAAACACGTATTCTAAACATAATGCTGAGAGTAAACAAAAGTTACAACACAATTAACTTATTTCAAATAAACTGCGGTCTGGTGATCATTTGTTGCTTTTAATATTTAATTACCCGATAAAGGATTTTTCAGCGGTTTAGCGGAACTGCGTTAAAAATTTGTCAAAGCTGTACTGAAAAGTGGAAAAGGTCTGTCATGGAGGTAAGTGAGAATTGTGATATATAAAAATAGTTGTTTGATGCAAGTTAATACACTCTAGACGAGATTTCGAAGGTTACTGAATGATAGCCAGCACTTCATTGCGGGTAACATTGAATATATTTAATCATTGAACCGCACTGGCGTTAAAAAAACAATATCAGTTGCCACAAGTAATAATTCTCATAAATCGGACGAAAATGTCGTTAGATTTCCTACGCCGTGATTTCCAAGTAATAGATCAGTTACCAATGCACTAAGTGAATAAAGTTTTACAATAAGTTTGTGCTCATCGATTCTTAGACGATCGATGTACCCCGATACCGAGATAACACAATATATGGCTCCGCGGAGCAAATCTTTTCCGTCTGGATTAATTTCTTCTTTGTCATAACAAATCAAAGAGGTTATAGTCGTGCTTGACTGATGTACAAACTGATTTACAATATCAAAAAGCTGAAATTTAGTCTTAGAAGCACTGTCTCGTGATATTTATTGTTTTAACAGAAGTATGTTTTGAGAGATGGCATATTACTAAGGTACCGAAGTGCAGCTGCGTGCGTAGGGAAAATAATCGGAAATCTATCTTGATGGCTTGAATCTGTTTGGGTACGAAATAATGATCTTGTTTTTTTCTGTCTAAAACAAGGAAAGGCATAAAATAAAACCTCTAGTTCATAAGTATAACCCGGCATAGTTTGAGAACTGATGTACATATATCTCCAGCTCTCTCTCTCTCTCTCTTCCTTCTCTCTCTCTCTCGTGTATCTCCAAAACAAGCTGCACACTTTGTCGAATTTAGTTTTAAGTGAGACTTGGGCTGCTTTACATAATGATTTACAAGTCGATGAAAATGTATGGCTCAACTCCAATAATGATTTGTCTTTGCATTGACTGATTGGAATTTACAAATCGCTTAAGGCAAAACTAGGGGCGTAATATGGAACATATTAATCGGCTGTAAAGACCAGAATGCTATTAAAATGACCAAACTTTCATTCGCATTTTTCGTAAGCTTCTTTTCTTATCAACTACGAACAAAAGCGGTAAAAAGTAGGCAGGAATTCATTGTTCGCAACTGTAATTGAAATGTGTTCAGTCTTCATCGCGTATAATGAGATGACTGAAAGCCCTAAAACCTGTAAAACTCATGATCACGAACATAATTTCTAGCATTCAGTTGTATGAAACTTATAAGTATACGGAGTACGCAAGTCGTACCAATGGTATTGCCTGACAAAACATTTGTTTCTGAAGCTGTGGCCATAAAAAATAGCTCGGCCACTCAGTGAGTCATCATTAAACATGGCCAAAAATTATAACTCGCCAGCAGCTGCAATATAAAAAAAAATACTAAAAGTAATTATTGCATCAACAAATCTAGTTTCTAGTTTCAAGGGGCACACAATGCCTCCGATCGAGTAATGAGGTGAAAGCCCTAAAACTCATGATCACGAACGATTAATATGTTCCATAAGGGCATATTACGCCCCCTAGTTTTGCCTCTTAAGCGCTAGCGATTTGTAAATTCCATAAAAGACTAATCATTCTTGGAGTTAATCCATACATTTTCATCCACGTGTAAATATGTAAAGCAGCCTAAAGACCAGTTCGCGGTAAATTCCGACATTTTGAAAGGGGTGCAAAATGGCGCGAAATACAGTGTTTGTATGGGAATTGATGCGAATCCGATGCCAATTAAAATCCGTAAAATCGAATTTCTGAAATATTCTTCAGATACAAACTTAAGATACCAGGTTAAAGATTAACATATCGAAATTTGAGGGATGTAGCTGTGCTGGGAAGCGTGCAATCGTGTTTTCAGTTTTCCATACATTGTCTGTAAAACGAGTCAAATTCCGCGTGAAAATTTACAATGCATGGGCTTATACGCGAATCCGGCCGGTCGCACGATACACTTATCAGTGTTAACTGGTTAAATGGCTTATTAAAGCCAAACTGAGGTAAAGGAGTGTTTAAAAGTACTATAGCTAATTGATTTTGCAGTATTGTGGCGTTAAGATTCTAGAAAACATTGAAATTTCCAGTGAACTTTCCGGCCGGTTAGGCCTAGGAGTTCGAATACCAGAAGAACCCGCAGAAGAACGTCATTTTTCTCTCTTCTTGTTTACCCTAGCCCTAGACCTGTGAGTGAGAACTGGATCGTTGTTTACTTGGAACATCTTTTCGAATGGTTAATAGGGTTTAAGTTTTATGGTTCGGGTTAGGTTCTGTGTTAGTGCATTATTACCGTTTTCATTGAAGTGCGGACCCTGGAAGATTCAAGTCGTGTTTCAAAAGGTGCATTTAGCACACCGTCAATCAAACGCAGAGTCTCGTCTCAAACAAAGCTTTCAAAAGCGTACCACCCAGCCTAGTCTTGACTTGAACAATAGAATTTTGAACTAAATCTGCTCTGCTGAGGAAAATTTAACTTCGAATTGTCTGGTTTCCAGATATCAGCTGTATCAATGTTTATCCCACAATATGTACCGTATTTGGTGGCTGTTACCGCTATTCTACGTTCTACAAAATGCATTTGATAGCGATTTCCTTTGTGCTGTTGCTGTTTTGTCCCCCTCCCGCGACCGTGATCCTTAGCGTTTAAACAATAGATTGTTTTGATTTGACGTCATAATGATATAGGGCAATTAAAATATCTGGAACAGACGCACCTAACGGCTGATTCATCCAAGTATTTTAACGGGTTACTCAAGTGAAAAGTTTAGTAAAAGTCTGTGAAAGGGGTACCATTTTGTATGGAAGGTATATGAAAGGGTTATCTTTCCTGTCAAAAATGGTATATAAAAGGGTAATGGTTTGGACCTCGGGGCGGAGCCTCCCCGTATAAAACTGTGTTGAGTATGTCCCCCGGGTCCCTAGGCCTTCTGGCTTGGTATTTTGTCTGAGTGGGTTAATGGGATCCCTGTAGTTTGTAATGGCTTGTGACGTCACTGCTCAGACAGTTGGTGACGTCACAAGCCATTACAAACCACAGGGATCCCATTAACCCACAGGGACAAAATACCAGCCAGAAGGCCTAGGGACTAGGCTGCGTACCACCTAATCACCGGCTAGACTAATTAAATTTTGGAGCTACTTAACTTGTTCGATTGACGGCCGGCTAAATGCACTTTTCCAGACGAGATTTGAAACTTTTGCGATTCCCCCCCCCCCCCCCCCCCCCCGCCCGCCCTTCCTCGCCCCCTCTAGCGATTTCGCTCCCCTCCCCTCCAACCTTTTAAAAGGTTATGGATACATGCATGAGATACATACGGAAAGTTAGGAAAATTGGAATAACGGGTAAATTCTATTCAATATTACGATCGACATACTCAAAAGACTCTGCCGCGGTTAAAGTCGGAAATACAATTACTGAAGAATTTCCATGTGAAATATAGGAATAAAACAAGGCTGCATGCTAAGTCCCACCCTCTTCAATATATTTTAAGCGACCTTCCTGAGTTCCTTGATCAAACAAAAGGGGCAGATTTTGTGGAGCTAAAAAATAAGACAATTAGCTGTCTGGCATACGCGGACGATTTATTTATACTTTCCAGGTCTGCTAAGGGGTTACAGCAGCTACTTTGTAGGCTTAAAGAATATACCATCAACTCCGAATTAGAGATAAATATCGAAAAAACGAAAGCAATGATTTTCAACAACTCAGGTATAAGAATGAACAATTATGCTTTCACTTATTCTAACCAACCAATAGAAAATATGCGAGTATTTAAATATCTAGGCCTCTGTTTCAGTACCTATGGTAACTTTACTACGGCAAAGATCGAGCTAAAAAAAGTCGCATTAAAAGCACTTTACACTGAAATTACGGAAAACAATGGGTTGTCATTTTAGGACTGATGTTAAACTTACGCTCAAACTATTCGATAGTCTAATCAAACCCATACTTCTTTACGGTAGTGAAATATGGGGTATGGATAAAGTACCAAACAATGACCCAATAGAAAGTGTTAAAGTTAAAATTCTGTAAATGGTTACTGGGTGTAAGTAGGACATCGACTAATAATGCTTGTCGGGCCGAATTAGGTAAATTACCAATAAGCATGGACTCCACCCTAAGAAGCCTAAAATACTGGCTAAAAAACAAAATCAAAATATCACTGAATTAGCGCAAGACGCTGTAGCTGAATCGAGACAGATAGGGAAGCCCACAATGTGGTGCCAAAGAGTAAAAAAACATCTGTTTCGACTAGGTTTCGGTGAAGTCTGGTTTTTCCAGGAAGAAATCGAACACCCAAACATAATTATTAATAATTTAAAACAAAGACTAGTAGATGTTCAAATCCAAAATTGGCATAGTGCGCTATTGAACGATAATAACCGAAAAAAACAACCAAGGTAACAAATTAAGATTTTACCGAACATTCAAATATAAACATTAACTTGAAAATTATCCGTTAAATATTAAGAACGTGAAGCATCGAATTGCGCTAACGAAGTTGAGAATAAGTAATCATGAGCTACAAATTGAGAGGGGCAGATATGAGCGCCCATACAAACCACCCAACGAGAGGCTTTGTCCTCTTTGTAAAGCCGAAGTTGAGGATGAACGGCACTTTATAATTAGATGCACATACTACCAAGTGCCGAGAACGGGAGTCTATGCTTCATTGGAAAATACATTGAAAAGTTCTCTAAAGAAAACAAATGGTGACCAAATTTTAACCCTTATACTTAAGCCAGGTACCAAAATTGCAAGAAGAGCAGCTAAATACATATCTGATTGCCTTACAATTAGATCCCGCATTATGAGTAACTTGCCACCTGTTTCCACAATAAATTAATGTCATATATATTACCCTACAACAAGACTTATATATAGTATTCATCTATATTTAGTCATCTTATTATTATTGGATTCAACACTGATATAAACATTAATGTCTGCAAAGTGCCAATAAACCTCTTCTGTCTGTCTGTCTGTCTGCATGTTTTCCTTCTTATTATTACCACAGGCAGCCCAGACTCGACATATATTTCCCGCTTTTTGGGTTACCTGTGGTATGTTTCATAAGCGATCTTCGAAGAGTTTAGATAATTGCTCCTTGTGAATTCTCTTTTCCGATTCCTACCAAATAAATCTTCAATAATAAAATATTGATACTTAATGAAGTTGTGTGAGTGGTTTTGGGGTGATTTGGGGACTTCTAAAGCAGTTTATTAGGCCTCGAGGTTTTGACGGTTGGCCGCGTGTCTACCTCAAAGACACAAGCCTGGGTTGACATTTGATAACGTGCCAGTGCTTCATTAGAACTCTTTTCAGATTCGGTGTTGCCGGATTGTAGGTTGCAACGAAAGATACAATTTATTTCATTTTGTGTTGTTTAGTTTCAAGCGCTAATTCTCTGAGAGGAAATTTAACTTCTGACAAAGCCTTTATGACGAATTCATAAGGATACCCTCTTTTGAGAAGGCGGCTTTCAAAATCTCGCATGGTTTTGTCAAAAACTTCGTCGGTAGAGTTGGTTCTCAGTAATCTGAGGGCTTCTCCTTTTATGAAACCTTTCTTACAGTTGAAAGGGTGGCACAAGGAGACTGATGTGTGTACTGACACACTGTACTGAGGCGGGGCGATTTCAATAAGAATTACGAGTACAATTCACTAGCGATCTCGCCCCGGGGAAAATCGAAAATCGCTGTGACAACGGTAATAATTGTCAACCGCGTGATATTTTTATCCCGTTACTCATTTTCCTGTTACTGTGTTACTGGTTTTAGTAACATGAATCCCTTTCCCCTTTCCCCTTTCCCCTTTCCCCTTTCCCCTTTCCCCTTTCCCCTTTCCCCTTTCCCCATTCCCCTTTCCCGTTTCCCGTTTCCCGTTTCCCGTTTCCCCTTTCCCTTATCCCCTTTCTCTGTTCTCCCTTTCTCCTTTCTCCCTTTCTCCTTTTCCCCTTTCTCCCCTTTGCCCGTTAGTTTCCTTTCTCCCTTTCTCTCTTTCTTCCTTTCAGTTCCTTTCAGTTCCTTTCAGTTCCTTTCAGTTCCTTTCAGTTCCTTTCAGTTCCTTTCAGTTCCTTTCAGTTCCTTTCAGTTCCTTTCAGTTCCTTTCAGTTCCTTTCAGTTCCTTTCAGTTCCTTTCAGTTCCTTTCAGTTCCTTTCAGTTCCTTTCAGTTCCTTTCAGTTCCTTTCAGTTCCTTTCAGTTCCTTTCAGTTCCTTTCAGTTCCTTTCAGTTCCTTTCAGTTCCTTTCAGTTCCTTTCAGTTCCTTTCAGTTCCTTTCAGTTCCTTTCAGTTCCTTTCAGTTCCTTTCAGTTCCTTTCAGTTCCTTTCAGTTCCTTTCAGTTCCTTTCAGTTCCTTTCAGTTCCTTTCAGTTCCTTTCAGTTCCTTTCAGTTCCTTTCAGTTCCTTTCAGTTCCTTTCAGTTCCTTTCAGTTCCTTTCAGTTCCTTTCAGTTCCTTTCAGTTCCTTTCAGTTCCTTTCAGTTCCTTTCAGTTCCTTTCAGTTCCTTTCAGTTCCTTTCAGTTCCTTTCAGTTCCTTTCAGTTCCTTTCAGTTCCTTTCAGTTCCTTTCAGTTCCTTTCAGTTCCTTTCAGTTCCTTTCAGTTCCTTTCAGTTCCTTTCAGTTCCTTTCAGTTCCTTTCAGTTCCTTTCAGTTCCTTTCAGTTCCTTTCAGTTCCTTTCAGTTCCTTTCAGTTCCTTTCAGTTCCTTTCAGTTCCTTTCAGTTCCTTTCAGTTCCTTTCAGTTCCTTTCAGTTCCTTTCAGTTCCTTTCAGTTCCTTTCAGTTCCTTTCAGTTCCTTTCAGTTCCTTTCAGTTCCTTTCAGTTCCTTTCAGTTCCTTTCAGTTCCTTTCAGTTCCTTTCAGTTCCTTTCAGTTCCTTTCAGTTCCTTTCAGTTCCTTTCAGTTCCTTTCAGTTCCTTTCAGTTCCTTTCAGTTCCTTTCAGTTCCTTTCAGTTCCTTTCAGTTCCTTTCAGTTCCTTTCAGTTCCTTTCAGTTCCTTTCAGTTCCTTTCAGTTCCTTTCAGTTCCTTTCAGTTCCTTTCAGTTCCTTTCAGTTCCTTTCAGTTCCTTTCAGTTCCTTTCAGTTCCTTTCAGTTCCTTTCAGTTCCTTTCAGTTCCTTTCAGTTCCTTTCAGTTCCTTTCAGTTCCTTTCAGTTCCTTTCAGTTCCTTTCAGTTCCTTTCAGTTCCTTTCAGTTCCTTTCAGTTCCTTTCAGTTCCTTTCAGTTCCTTTCAGTTCCTTTCAGTTCCTTTCAGTTCCTTTCAGTTCCTTTCAGTTCCTTTCAGTTCCTTTCAGTTCCTTTCAGTTCCTTTCAGTTCCTTTCAGTTCCTTTCAGTTCCTTTCAGTTCCTTTCAGTTCCTTTCAGTTCCTTTCAGTTCCTTTCAGTTCCTTTCAGTTCCTTTCAGTTCCTTTCAGTTCCTTTCAGTTCCTTTCAGTTCCTTTCAGTTCCTTTCAGTTCCTTTCAGTTCCTTTCAGTTCCTTTCAGTTCCTTTCAGTTCCTTTCAGTTCCTTTCAGTTCCTTTCAGTTCCTTTCAGTTCCTTTCAGTTCCTTTCAGTTCCTTTCAGTTCCTTTCAGTTCCTTTCAGTTCCTTTCAGTTCCTTTCAGTTCCTTTCAGTTCCTTTCAGTTCCTTTCAGTTCCTTTCAGTTCCTTTCAGTTCCTTTCAGTTCCTTTCAGTTCCTTTCAGTTCCTTTCAGTTCCTTTCAGTTCCTTTCAGTTCCTTTCAGTTCCTTTCAGTTCCTTTCAGTTCCTTTCTTCCTTTCTTCCTTCCTTCCTTCCTTCCTTTGTCCCTTTCTTCCTTTCTCCCCTTTCTCCCTTCCTCCCTTCCTCCCTTCCCCTTTCTCCTTTCTCTGTTCTACCTTTCTCCTTTCTCCTTTCTCCTTTCTCCTTTCTCCTTTCTCCTTTCTCCTTTCTCCTTTCTCCTTTCTCCTTTCTCCTTTCTCCTTTCTCCTTTCTCCTTTCTCCTTTCTCCTTTCTCCTTTCTCCATTTTCTCCATTCTCTGTTCTACTTTTCCATTTGTTCCTTTCTTCCCTTCGATTCTCCCTTTCACCATTTCCCTTTCCACTCAATCAGAAGGGTTGTATGTGTTTCCAAGATATACCGTCACGAAATGGTTAAGGAGGATAGTATGGGTTTTGAGAGTAGCACTGTAGCACCTGTAGGGTGCTTGCTCGTGCTGCCGGTACTTCCGGTGCTACTCCTGCTTCCGGTGCTACTGGTGCTACCGGTGCTATTTATTCTGTCAGTGCTACTCTCAAGTTTTGGTCATCTTTGTTTGTAATGATACTAGTGCTAAAGCCCATACTACCCTTCTTAGCCATTTCGTAACCGTTTATCATGGAAATATAACCATCAGAGCCCTCACGAAGTTCGGCGTTTCGCTGTTGACCTATTCACTTGATGTAGATTCGATATTAATGATAAAATAATTGGGCTTATAGGTACTTTAAAGATACCAATAAGACGATTTGCATTTTATGGCTTCAAACGAGTAACAATCAGACTCATTTGGCGACTAATGGTTTTAATTACAGTAGCTAGTCAGATGGATAGTGCGGTCTTAGCCCGGGGGGGGGACTCTCCATAACAGTAGACGGGGGTGATCGTCGGCAAAATCAATTTTAACCGTAAGGGATAGCACATTGGGTGTGGTCAACAGCAAATTTACCCCTAAGAGATAGCACATTGGGTGTGGTCGAAGAAATTTTTAACCCTAAGAGATAGCAATAAAACATACTTGTGATAATAATTTTGTATTTGTTACCGACAATAAAGCCGGAAGTATTAAGCGATCAGTTTCAGTTGACTGTGTGGTTTACTGTAATATAAGTTCCGGGCCACCATTAGCGTGAGACCCCCTAAGGGATAGCAGACTCTTTGAACACCCCTAAGGGATAGCAGATGGTAGAATTTTATACCCTAAGGGATAGGACGATCACCCCCGTCTACTGTTATGGAGAGTCCCCCCCCCCGGGGGTCTTAGACACCCCCGCGGCGGGTAAGTATCATGGGTAGCCGATATGGGTTTTCGAGACGCGACAATAATAACACAATTTTCCTAAAACAAAGACAAGAAATGAAATTGACATATTATATGCCTGTTCGTCGACTGAACCAGCCTGACTGCCAGTTCCAGAACAAGTAAGTTTTTTTTAAGTTATGCAGCTTAACTTTGTTCTGGTTTCGTGTCGCGTGATGGTCAAATTAAGGAACTTCGATCATTCCCCGAAAGTTACGAAATGGTAATCGATCAAGGCTGAAACAAAACTATCATATCCGATCGGCTAAATGCGATAGTGAATTGTAGTCCTGAAAATGTTTTAGTATAAAGTTAGTAAAGGAATTCCTGGTTGATAAACTGCAAGATAACTTACAGACTGAATATTTATTCTACTAATCTCGATATCGGTGTCGTTACTTTAAAAAAAGTCACTCAGAAAAAGTCATATTCTAACGGCATTATTTTTTTCCTGTTATCTTTTAGGATTGAAAGTCAATAGACCGTTCCACAGTTTCTTTGAACTTTTCATATATACGTATAACAGCAAAACCGTCGATACTGCTGAAAAGAGCACCTCGAAGTTAGTCAAAATCCCAAATTTGAGAGAGATATGTTGAATAGGAGTAAAGATACAGGCCCGCAAACACTGAAAACAAGGCACCCAACGAGTACTTTTTGAAATTCGTTTGAAACCAGTTGTCTGCGGCTCATCTAGCCATTTTAAGGCGCCTAAAATGTCTTTTGACGTATTCTAGAAAGCTATTAGCTGTTCGGATTTTCTAGGTGGAAATCGCGTCAGCAAAATATTCCCGGCCTACGAATTTGTTAGTAGTCTAGAACATAAACAAGAATTTTCTAGCCCAAGTAACTTCATGTTGCAAAGTTTTGTGGAAGTACGAATTTTTTAGGGATTCTTTTGGATCGTTCTGACTCTATTGATCAGACGAATTGGGACGTACGAATATTTTAGGAGAAACCTTTTAGTCTCTCTTTTCTTCTATAATTTTCTAGGGATTGAAAACATTTTTTCTAGCCAGTATTTCAGAAAACAACTTTCTAGGGACATTTTTTTCAAATCCGAAAGTTTTAGGCTAACTTACTCTCCTTTTAGGCTAACTTACAAGTTTGTTCCCCACAGTCGAAATTTTCTAACGAACGTCTGTAAAATTTCCTATAACTTTGCTCCTATTCAAGATATAAATCTCAAATTTAGGATTTTGACTAACTTCGAGGTGCTCTTTTCAGCAGTATCGACGGTTTTGTTGTTATATATACGTATAGAAGGGTCTATCGAATAACAGACAGTTGAGGTGCGCGTACGGCATATCACACCATAAACATTTTTTTGCCAGGTTTTGGTCCTGTTTTAATTAAATAAAAAGAAAAGAAATCAATTATTATGTACGTAATTAGTTATGAAAAGTTATGATATTTTTTGACGTATCACACGCATATATAGATTAGCATAAATTCGACTTTTCAACTGAACCGAATTGAATGGAATATTCAAAACATTGGGCTCATGTTAGATTTGCCAGTTTTGTTTCTTAACTGATTATCACTAGCTTTTAACTTTCGTTACTGTAAATCACTAAAAAAATCCGAATATTTCTAACACCCGACTAAGCAATTCAATTTTTCCGTCCAATATATTAAGTCTTTTTCTTCAGCATATCTCGCGCCTTATTTCCACATTTTGCCTATCCTTGCGAGTCTGTTCATTGCTATCGGCTAAGATTAAAACAGCACAACGTCCTACAAATTTTAGCTGTCAAAAATAAACACAATGTGTGCTATTTTAGGTCCCAAACTCAGTCTGATTCCGTAATGCACTACAAAATGCTGCTTATTTATTTATAACGCTTTCAGAACCATTCACAGTGGAAGGAGCTTAACTCCCACTGAACAAGCCATTACAAACCACGGGGATCCCTTAACTCACTCAGACAAAATACCAATTAAAGCCAGAAGGCCTAGTGACCCGGGGGATATACTCAACAAAGTTTTATACGGGGAGGCTCCGCCCCGAGGTCCAACTGAACTCGTACCTTCTATATACCATTTTTGACAGAAAAGGTAAACCTTTCATATACCTTCCATAAAAAAAGTGGTTCAGGGGAGGATGATTTTCCGATTTTCTTTCCTTTGACGCAAAACACAGTAAAATAAATTTTGGTACGAGTCTTTTCATGTTTAGATCTACCCATTGAGGTAAAGTTGATTTTAGGGTTCAGTTCTCCTTTAAGTATGTTTCAGTGCGCCATTTCGAAAAAAATACGAGAATCCCGCAATGGCGCGGTCTGGTGTAAACACTGTAGTACTGAGTAAATAAAGGCATGGGGGGGGGGGGGGGGAGGAGGGGAGGGAGGAGGGGAATGGAGCGGCGGATCCCGCTCCATTAGAAACACTACACACTGACTGAAGCGGGACCACTATATTTTCCGATTTCTGTGCAAGAGATAGCCACAGTCATAAGTCAATTAAAAGGGCACAAGGCTCCAGGGCCGGGCAGATAATGTATTGAATGACATTTTAAAGACTGTCAAGGATGCTTTAACGAGGCCCTTCCACATTCTGTTCAATAGAATCTTAAGTACGGGGCATTATCCATCCCTATGGAGTCTCGGCCAAATCGTGCCAGTCCATAAAAAAGATGACCCCTCTAAAGTAGAAAATTACAGAGGGATTACACTTTTATCGTCATTAGGCAAAGTATTCACGTCCATAATGAACACTAGACTCTATAATTACCTAGTAGAAAAAAGGAATATTGAAACCGGATCGGAACAATGTGGGTTTAGAAAAAAACACGGTACTACCGATAGCAATTTCATTCTGAAAACCCTTATCGATAAATACGTAAAAACCAAACCAAAGAAGGTGAACAACTTGCTTTTTTCTTGTTTTGTAGATTTCAGAAAAGTACTTTGATTGCATACCAAGACACAAATTGTTTGAGAAGCTCAGTAAAGCAGGAATAAACGGCAATTTGTTTGCGGTCATTCAAATGATAAATCATCCGTTAAAATAGACCAATTAACAACTCCGGCATTCGCTTGCCATGTCGGAGTAAAACAAGGCTGCATGCTTTCTCCCACCCTATCTAATTTCTACCAAAATGACTTGCCTGACACGCTTAACCAAACAAACGTTAATGATATACAACTAAATGAGAGGCCATTCAGTTGTTTATTATATGCAGATGACCTAGTTATATTTTCTAAGTCGGCAAAAGGACTGCAAAGCTACCTTGAGAAACTAGAGGAATTTTTCGAAACATCAGATCTCCATGTAAATCTTGACAAAACAAAAGTAATGATCTTCAACAACTGTGGGAAAACTATGAACAATTACGCTTTTCAATATCGAGGTCATAAACTAACAAATGTTAAGTCATATAAATACTAAACAAGAGCTAAAAAGGTAGCGCTAAAAGCATTGTATAAATTAAAGAAAAAAATGGGTGACCATTTTAGAGAAAATATTAATCTGACCATAAAATTATTTGATGCGCTAATAACCCCTATTTTACTTTATGATAGCGAAGTATGGGGGGTGGCTCTTAGGCGTTAGCAAGTTGTGTAGCAACAATACATGTAGAGCAGAGCTAGGGAGATTTCCTATACGTTACCAAGCAAAATGTAGAAACATCAATTTCTGGCTGAAACTGAATGACCCTGAACAAATCAAGTTATCCTGTACAAGTATAACGATATAAAAAATAAGGAAAGCAAATAATTTTGGCACCAAAAAGCCGGTAAAAGCCCTGCTGTATCATATAGGGCTAGGGGAAATATGGACAAACGTACAAACATCAGTTCCTTATCGCAAAACCATTTTGAGTATTATAAGCCAGAGACTAAAGGACATAGAGTACCAAACTTGGCTTAGTAACATAAATAACGATAAAAGAAAAGATCCCCGCCAAAGCAATAAATTAAGGACTTTCCGCAGATTCAAGTCCAACTATAATTGTGAAGACTACCTCATACAGGTCACCAATACCAATCACAGAATAGCATTGACAAAGCTGAGGCTAAGTAATCACAAATTAGCAATTGAAACTGGGCGTTACTCGAAACCTTACAAAATACCCGAAGAAAGAATTTGCCCCATTTGTACAAATGGCGTCGAAGATGAAGAATATTTTTTAATAAAATGTCCAGCATACTGCAATATAAGGAAAAACCTTTTCGATTATTTGGAGGATCAAATGAAAATCAAAATAAACAGAATGACGCCTAATGAGGCATTTTTACTAATCATAAACCCCCCAAACTAGGATAGAGCAGTACAAAAACAAATTGCCAAATTTATCTATGAATGCGTAAAAGAAAGAAAGAAAAGGAGAACTTCATAACATTCTATGATTAACTTTTATTTATTGATATAACTTGTGTTTTATATAAATTTATTTGGGCTACTGCGAATGTACACATTAGCATAAGGCTCCAAATAAATCATCTGTCTGTCTGTCTGTCCCTTCCACTCCCCGGTCTCCCCAGTCCCCCTCTTCTCTTTTCCCCCAAGAGAGCCGATTTACAGTTCGAGATTGAAACGTTTTCCCTAATGAAGCACCTCGGCTCAATAGTTAAACTAGGACGTTCCTAAGAATTACTCCATGCAGACGGTTAAATTCGCCTCGGCCAAACTAGTCGACAAAACACGCGTGAACAAGCCAGCCCCGTCCTTCCCGTTGCCAAATATCCCTAGTCCAGTCCACCTCATGGCATATGACACGCGCAGGATCCAACGTAGGAGTATCCGGTTTTACTTGTTTAAGATTTTACTTAACTCATTATAACAGGTTTATGAGGACGGGAGCGTTCCATGGACCGTACTCCAGACGGAATAAAAAGATGGAATAGTCTCTGGAAATCACTGATTGGGGCATATTTTGCACTGTAAGCTACAAAGGCTTGTCGAGGATACACTTAGATTTTAGTATTCCAGTGGCTAAAATTAAAAATACCGATATAAGCGATTTGAAGTGATCATTCTGTGTATTCTTATTCTGGGTTTAGAAGCTCGTTTTGATCAGTTTCTGCCTCGCGTGAGAATTTAAACGATTTTCTCTAGTCTGATCAATTCTGAGCTGCGCTAGTAGTGGAATTCGTCCGTACATCTTATTGTACTGAGTAACATAATGACAGGAGTCAGGCCTCATGGTTTAATACGCGAAATGTTGGCACCACAACCATCCCGTTTGGCAAACAAAGTAAACTCTTGATTCTCGAGCAGGCACCAAAACCCGGGGGGGTTCTTCAAGGTAAAAAGGGTAGGAGTGACCGTCGGAAAACCTCGAAAAATACCCTAAAAAATACCAAACCGTGAAAAATTTCCCACCCTAAAATATACCTCATGGTCTAAAAATCAACCTAAAAATGGATTTCGCTTGACCAACGCCTAAAAAATACCGGATCGCCGATTTCAAACCCTAAAAAATACGACGATCACCCCTACCAGCCGAATATAGGAAGAACCCCCCCCCCCGGGCACCAAAACCTATTTATGAGTTTTTTTCTCTGCACCAAACACAAATTCCCGAAACTGATGATATACTTGGCATATACAAAAGCTTAGCTCGTGAATACAAACAGTTATTGCGTTTTCACCAAAAGTCTTGTATGTATGCAAATTATTTGGGCCAGTCGTCGTCGGTATTGCCACCGGTGGTTATTTTTGTATTGAAAACAAACGATAGTTTTGAGTTAAAAGCCGTAAAAGGCACCGCTTATTCGATGCTACCACGGGCACTGTGTGATCCACATAATCAACAAACCCCCTGTGTTGTGGAGTCAATATTATAACCGGACTTCACCAAATTATTTTCCCACGCTTGTTTTTGTCAATACAATTTTAAAGAATAACTTAAAATAAAGCAGCATGATTATATTTTATCTCATTTAGAAGAATAACATCAGAACTGCTATTGCTGGCTTTCACCTGACGTCATAGCCGCCATGTTGGTGCCCTGAAACAATAGATTCCTCGTAAGCTTATTTTGTTGGGGCACCAACATGGCCGTCATTCCCTTTGTCATTTGAATCTCTGGGGATTGAGTGAAAGCCAGCAATAGATTCTTGTTAGCTATGCGAGACTAACAAACACACAAGCTTGATGCATTGTTCAATGATTTTACTGTCCAATTTTGTGAATAGTTTTAAATAACCTCAAACAGTTACCGTTATGAAAGTAATTAAGATATTAAGTCACTTCATTAAGAACGCAGAGTAAATAATTAGCCAATAACGAAATCAGTTAAGTCTCAATGGCCCAGCCCGTAAGTTACACTTTTGGACAATATCGGCAAATTAAGGAACGAATGACAAATTCTATGCCACCTTTTCCGAATTCTTTTTGGATTATAACAATGGAAGTATTAGTAGAAAGCGAGAGAATCGTACCACAGGAAGCCCACAATCTGAGTTCGAACTAGATATATACCTACGGAGGAGTCTTCTTTGCACCTGCGGGAGTTACAGATAATTACAGTACTCTAACCAAAACGAAACTAATCTACATATCCCTGTTGAAATTCTGCCAGTAAAGTTATTCAAGTTTGAAGTATTTGTTCGCGTCATTGCTTATGTTGAAAATGAAATGAGTTTTCTGCATCTTTTATAGTCTCAGTATGAGATTGGACTGAGCTCTTTATGCTAAGCCCCCTGTGTCCACTCTTTTGGCTGACTAAGCATTCAATATCATCATTTTTAATTATACACCGTCCTGGTAATTTTTGAGTGCACATCGGCTCTCATCGCGCTGGAAGTCAATAAGCTATCCCGGAATAATCTTATTACTCCGACCGCTTAAGCGGGCCCGACTAAGTGTCGAATTGGGTTCTGTATCGTATTTCTTTGGGCGTCGGGAATGGGAAATCACAAAACTGTGGCGGTTATATATAAGGTTAGTGGAAGTTGTCTAATCCAAACACAATAATGAAAGCATGGATTGACAAGAAAATGCGGAAGTATGACCTTAAACAGGTCAAAACAAACTTGATTGATATATTATTCCTGTAGTTTAGAAACTTTGCGAACTCAACATCATGGAAAAACTGCGATTTTGCACCGTACGTAAGGGACAAACGCTTGCTGACTATGATATTCAGGATACATTTAGTATTCCAGTGATGGAAACTATGATTCCGATATAAACAATTTGTGGTGATCATTCTGCGGCATATTCTTAGTTCAGAATTTAGTTAATTGAACACAGCCTGCATGGCTACGCGCAGTGTGTTGCGCCGTTTTAGTGCCACGTAATTTTGAGTGTTGGGTAAAATATTGCCCCTACCCTTCCTTCGAATTCCATTTTTCGTTCTCGCTCCATTCTTCCCTCGTTCAAATATAGCCCGGCTCTCCAATTGCTAAATAGAGCGCCTGTATTGCAGGCTACTGATCGAAAAGTCTGAAATGTCTTGAACCCGCCGGTTTAACATTACATTGGTGCCGTGACCAGGATGGAGAATCTTCAACGATGGCAGTCCTCCCGAGTCATGGAGTGTGAAAAGCCCAACGAAATGCAAATCGCCCTACTAGGCAGCATTACCGAGCAACTAAAAAAAAAAAGGAAACAACTCTGAGCGAACTAGACGAGAAAATCGCCGCTAAGATGGAGGACCCAGAAGCATTGGAAGTATAGAAATTTACGAAACAGAGGATATTCAAGGGAATATAGTGGAGAGAGTTGCTCAGATAAATAAATTTATCGAATGTATTTCCCTTCAGAGGCCCTTCCCATCCCCAAGTCAATGTGGCTTCACAAAGTCAGAGTTAGGCCCTCAAAATCAAACTCAACCGAGTTTACAAGGCTTACGGTACTTTGCGAAACGAAACGGTGCGAAACGGTATTTTGCGAAACGGTATTTTGCGAAACGGTAATTTGCGAAACGGTATTTTGCGAAACGGTAATTTGCGAAACGGTAATTTGCAAATATGAGAACAGTTAGTAAACGATTTCTTGTCGAAAAATCGAGAATACTAACTGATACTCATTTCTGTAATCGCAAAATGTCAAAGTTTCTAAGTTTAGCGTATTCACGCAAAAAGCCGTAGCTGTTTGTAGCGCGTTAGTAAACCGTTCTGTCTATCGGCTCTCGCAGAGTGGATAGAACTTATACTGTATGACAAATGTTGACAAGCTTATCCTTTCTTAGTTGCCCGTGATATTGGCGCTTGAGGAATCACATTTTAAGAGAATTAGTACAGTTTTCAGAGCATAGTGCGTAAATTTTTATCTGTAATGGCGTTAACTGCGTGCAGTGTTAAGCGGTTTGTTACACTGGTCAATCGGGTCTCGCGGAATGGATAATCACTTTTAGAACTTATCCTGTATGACAACTGTTCACACGGCTATCCTCTCTCAGTTGCTCGTGATATTTCTACTTCATGAGTTATATTCTAAGAGAAATCGTTCAGTTTTCAGAGCATGGTTGAAACTGTCTTTGTTCATCCTGGTTTCCGTGCCGTGAATATTTGACTTTTCGGCGCCTCCTTTCTCCTAAACTGTTTGTTCAAATATCATCAATTTTTTTCTTTCGTATGTTCAGGATGTGTGTTTTGTAGTATGTAAAAATGAGAACATTTGTTCGAGGATTTCTTTTCAAAAAAGTTTGAAAACAAAATATGATAACTTCAGAACTGATTTTCATATTTGACGTAAACGATGTGGCAAGACATGCATTAATACCGATGCAACTTCAACTTCGTTGATCTTTCTTTTGGTGTATACCCTGGTCCCAGAGGTTATCTAGAGACAAACCTCTGGAACCAGGGTATTTGGTGTATAGAAACCCTAGTTGTATTATCTGTATGCTGAGATCGAACTGGGTTTGCATGGCGGCCATTTTGAATCACTTGGTCATGTTAAAACCGTTGTATCTTCGGTTCTATTGCTCGAATTAACTTCATGTTCACAAGATAATGTACATAATGTCAAGCGATTATTGTATTCAAGTTTCAGTCTCATTTAAAGTTTGAGTATGTACGACAACGTGGTTTTCCAGTTTCACGTAAATTAGGTAGCAAAATATAAACGGTACTTTGCGAAACGGTAATTTGCGAAACGGTAATTTGCGAAACGGTAATTTGCGAAACGGTATTTTGCGAAACGGTATTTTGCGAAACGGTATTTTGCGAAACGGACCCCCCAGAACTGAAGTCTGTTATGATTTATGTGTTTTCCAATTTTTTAAAACTTTAACAGAAATCTTTAGTATATTTTAGTCTTATATATAGTCTTATATATAGATTAATTTAAATAAGTTTTCCAGGGGCATAAGCAACTTTGGTAACCCTCGTGGTTTTATGCTTGTGCTCCTCCACATTAGCAACTATCTTTTGTCGCATGTCCTAAATGTAATTATTGTTTTGTTTTGTGGAAATAAAAACCTTGAACCTTGAACCTTGAACCTTAGCAATGACCTCCAACTTTGGTACACATAAATTATGCATCCCAATGATATTGTAGCGTAAAATTCATAATGATGGAGATACCAGAAGCAAAGTTAGTCGGTTGAGAAATTCACTTTTGAGAAATTTCAACCCCAAAATTTAATGAAATCAAAAAGTGTTAGTGTGTTTACAATTTTAGAACAACTAATAGTTGCTCGATTGACTTCATATTGGTGCTAAATGGAACCCAGGTCTTGCTGATGGTTTCTGTGGATCGAAACAAGACAAATAGTTAAGATCTAGAAAATTTGTTTTTAGATTTTCAAAGGTACAGCATGTTTTGACAAAAAAAATCAATAGAAGTCAGTCGTGTCATTCTGAATGTCAGCTAAGCTGAACAGAAATCTTTCAGCTATGACCTCCATCTTTGCTACACATGAACTATATGGTATTGCAGCATAAAATTCATAACGATTGAGATACCAGAAGCAAAGTTAGCCGGTTGAGAAATTCACTTTTGAGAAAATTTCATTGCAAAAATGAGAACATTTGATTAAATATTTTAATTATAAAAATTGGGAAAACTCAACATGATAACTTGAAAACTTATATTCATGCTTGACGTAAAGTATGTTGAAAAATCATGCTGTACATTGCAAAATCTAATTTTCTAGATCTTAACTATTTGTCTTGTTTCGATCCACAGAAACCATCAGCAAGACCTGGGTTCCATTTAGCACCAATATGAATATTGCAAATTGGTTGTTCTAAAATTGTAAACACACTGAATTTTTTTTATTTCAGTGAATTTTGGGGTTGAAAATTTCTCAAAAGTGAATTTCTCAAACGGCTAACTTTGCTTCTGGTATCTCAATCGTTATGAATTTTATGCTACAATATCATTGGGATGTATAATCTATGTGTACCGAAGATGGAGGTCATTGCTGAAAGATTTCTCTGATTTCTGTTAAAGTTTTTTAAAAATTGGAAGACAGCTGCACATAAATCTGTATATTATAGTATATTTTACTTATGTTGCATCGAACTTAGCGTAGTCGAAACAAAACTGGGGTTTCCATATACCGACAGAAACCCTAGATAATAGAGATGAAACCAATGTACAGCATTGTTAACTTTCAGCTCTGCTCGGGGTTAAAAGTTGTAGTTAAAGACATGCCATTACCCAAACTTTAAATAGAAAGAATGATCCGATGAGATTGAAACTTTAATACAATAATTGCTTGACATTATGTACATTATCTTGTGAACATGAGGTTAATCCGAGCAATGGAATCGAATATACAATGGTTTTAACATGACCAAGTAATTCAAAATGGCCGCCAAAGAATTGAAGCCGTCAAGTTGTGGTATTAAAAACAAACCCAGTTCGATCTCAGCATACAGAGGGTTTCTATACACCAAAAGAAAGATCAATGAAGTTGAAGTTGCATAGTGTTAATGGGAATAATGCATATCTTGCCACATCGTTTACGTCAAACATGAAAATCAGTTCTGAAGTTATCATATTTGGTTTTCAAACTTTTTCGAAAAGAAATCCTTGAACAAATGTTCTCATTTTTGCGTACGACAGAACACACATCCTGAACATACGAAAGAAAAAAAATTGATGACATTTCAACAAATAGTTTAGGAGAAAGGAGGCGCCGAAAAGTCAAATATTCACGGCACGGAAACCAGGATGAACAAAGACAATTTCAACCATGCATGCTCTGAAAACTGAGCGATTTCTCTTAGAATATAACTCATGAAGTAGAAACATCACGAGCAACTGAGAGAGGATAGCCGTGTGAACAGTTGTCATACAGGATAAGTTCTAAAAGTGATCGATTATCCACTCCGCGAGACCCGATTGACCAAACGGTGTAACAAACCGTTAACACTGCACGCAGTTAACGCCATTACCTGCTCTGAAAACTGTACGAATTCTCTTAAAATGTGATTCCTCAAGCGCCAATATCACGGGCAACTAAGAAAGGATAAGCTTGTCAACATTTGTCATACAGTATAAGTTCTATCCACTCTGCGAGAGCCGGATAGACCAAACAGTTTACTAACGCGCTACAAACAGCTACGGCTTTTTGCGTGAATACGCTAAACTTAGAAACATTGACATTTTGCGATTACAGAAATGAGTATCAGTTAGTATTCTAGATTTTTCGACAAGAAATCGTTTACTAACTGTTCTTATTTTTGCATATACCGTTTCGCAAATTACCGGTTCGCAAATTACCGTTTCGCAAAATACCGTTTCGCAAAATACCGTTTCGCAAAATACCGTTTCGCAAATTAGCGTTTCGCAAAATACCGTTTCGCAAATTACCGTTTCGCAAAATACCGTTTCGCAAATTACCGTTTCGCACCGTTTCGTTTCGCAAAGTACCGTAAGCCAGTTTACAAGTGTCTGTGTCGAATCGACCAGAACCCCAACCTCCCGGCAGTCACGAGAGCCCAGCAGTTTCTGAATCATCAGGGGAACCTCAACTCATTTCCATAGAAACTCCAGGGGAACCAAACCTGAATCCAGATGCAGAAAATTTGAACCAGCTGTTAATGCTCAAGGGTCATCAACCTCCCAAGTCAATGTTTCTTCAGCCAAGAATGATGTTAGCCGTCTCCCCAAGACTAAGTCTCCCAACCTTTACAGGGAACCATTAGACTCGTTAACATTCTGGGACTCATTTAACGTTGCAATTCATTCCAAAAGTTCAACTACTTGAAAGCTCAGCTAACCGGAGATGCTACTAGAGCTATAGCAGGCTTTCCCCTTACCAACTGAGCAATTATGAAAGAGCAATTAATCTCCTTCGTGAGCGGCGTTTTGTGCAATCACACAAGATAATTAATGCCTATATGCAAGCCTTCTTAGAGTTGCTCAGCCTCACTAACACATTGCCCAGCCTCCAACATTTTTACGACACAATGGAAAATCATGTTAGAGGATTAGAATCCCTTGGAAAGTCACAAGAAACCTGAGAAGAAACCTGGCTCGAGAGCACAATAATGCTGAATGATCGGCCTTTGACGTATGCTTCATCCGAGATCGGAGATGATGAACCACTGACGACTATGGTTGGCGAAATGGTGCAAAAATTCAACAAACGTAATGCATTCACATTCAACATTGATATGCATTCACGTTCAACGATGTTATTCTTGTTCAAGAATATATTCGTTGGCAACAAAAATATTCATTCACATTCAACGATATTATTCTTGTTCAACGATATATTCATTCACGTTCAACAATACTTTTCGTGTTCAAGAATATATTCATTCACGTTCAACTGTATTATTCTTGTTCAATAATATATTCATTCAACAAAAATATTCATTCACATTCAACGATATTATTCTTGTTCAACGAACATTCATTCAACGAAAAATATACTCATTCAACAATTCGTGCGCACCCAGCTCTACGCATCATTGTGCCCAGTCTCCCACGGCACTATAATTCGTGATGAGGACATCACGATTTCACTCTATTCACACGATTTCATAGTTCACAAGATGGCGTCGGATCATGTAGATGAACTGGAATTCAAGGGTACAATTCGGCGGTGTGTCCGCGAAGAGATGAGAACATTTCGGGGTGGAAGTACGCAAAGCCTTTTAAGCCGTACACAGACCTTGATACAAGGAGCGGCACGAGAGATCGAATCGAATATGAATGGGGCCTGCGGAACACCGAATTATGGCGGGAAACGGAGACTAAGTGTGCCCGGCCATCCATTTCGTCCCGAGTCTACCTAAATGCCGAGCCAGGATCCGAGGCAGGATCCGAGCCAGTTCACAAGGCTATCTTCTTTCAATTGCTTGGGATATTTGGGTTTCAGGAGTTAGTTGGTTGGAGCTGCCTTTGTTCAGCCTCGTTTCCGTGCCGTCAGTTTTCCTACGTTTTCAAAAAGAAATCCTTTACCAAATATTCTTATTTCCACACACAACGTAACACAGATCCTGAACATACGACAGAAAAACAAATGGTGGCATTTGGACATATAGTTTCGGAGAAACCAACGCGACACAAAGACAAACATTGACGGCACGGAAACGAGGCTGAACAAAGGCAGCTCCAACCATGCTCTGAAAACTGACCGAAATCTTCTAGAATATAACTCCTGAAAGCGAAATAACCCCAGCAATTCACAAACGACAGTCTTGTGAACAATTCCCATACAGGATAAGCTCTAAAAGTTATTATCCATTGCGCGAGAGCCGATAGACCGAACAGTATAAGAAATTAAACCGCTAGAACCTTTGCGTAATATAAATACGCTCAAATTTGGAACTTTGACATTTTGCTATTGCCAACGTAAGTATCAGTTAGTATTCCCAATTTTTCGAAATGAAACCTTAACCAAATGTTCTCATTTTCACGCAAAACAGAACACATATCCTGAACATGCGAAAGAAAAATTGGTGGCATTTGGAGAAATAGTTTAGGAGAAACGAACGCGACAAAAAGACAAACATTGACAGTAGAAACCGCTAGAAGCTACACGCAGTTTCCGCCATTACGCATAAAAATCTGTCTTCATGAAGTCACTCAGCGAATTATAAATGTTTAAAACTTTATTAGCCTGAAATACAGCCGCCTCCTCAGCCTCCCTTTATTACTACCAAACGATCCCTTACTCTTATGCCTGCTATTAATTCAGTTTTTTTTAATGAGTAATCTCTTCAAAGCTGCATTTCTTTTGAGCATTCAACTGAAACAAGGGAATAACACGACCCGAATTAACACGACTATATAAAAAAAAATGTAACTGGAGACAAAATCACTACAGATCGATAGCTCCTACATATTAGGGACCTTAGTCAAGTGTTTCAGAGGTTTTCCTTTGTGGAAAATTAAATATTTATGTCCTTGTACTCTACATACCCTGGATACCAGAAGCTACCAGAGGTGCCAGGTTCTAAGAAGTCAGCGAGGACGGTCGTCTCGCAAAACAAAACTCCGAGGAATCAAAGTCCTTCGATCGCGGCACATTATATTATATTATTACATTATATCCGTCCTTGAGCTTTTCTTCCGTACCTGAACCCCTCTGGAACCAGGGTACCATGTATCCTGAAACAAAATCGAACCGTGTCGTGATGACGAAGATCGCGACATGACGAGGATTTGTGTGTCATGAGTGCGATGTCAGTTTCGTAAAAACGCGCCTGTAAAGGAAAGTCAAGAATGAAACGCTCGGATCCTGGCTCCTATATTAGTTTGTCCCATTTCGGCCCCTGTCATTGTCAGGCAAACGAACAAAAACTCTGCAACTCCCGATACCGAAACGTGTGTATCTAATCGACTGTGTAGCACAAGATAGCGACGATGAGGAGATGGCAGATTCATTTGCATTTCGCGAACAGTATGTAGTCATAAAAGGAGAGTTTGATCTGACACCTGAGGGAGAGTTAGGAGCTTCAGAATGGCTTTCTTTTACATAGTGCGATAGCCTTGCTCTGCATATATAACCTGATGGTCCTGCACTGGAAGGTTCACGTTGTTTTGATCGACCTGTAGTCTCAGGGCTGGGGCCAGCTGTTTCAACAGCAGAAGAGCCACTTGATCTAGTAACTTGGAAAGCTGGTTCGTATAGTTTGCCATCATCGTCGGAGTTTCCTCTCTCTAGTATTTCAGCTTTGGGAACGTTCAGTTTCACATACAAGCGGCCCTGGCCACAAAGGTTTTTCACATGGGCAAAGTCCCACTTATGGCCAGGCTTGATTACTGGCAAGGCGACAACATTCTTTTCCATTTTTAGAAAATCAAAATCTGATTTCGTTATGCTTGGCATTTTTGTCTGAAACACCTCCACAAGCTCATTTCGTATTTCATCGTGTCCAGGTGTCAGATCAAACTCTCCTTTTATGACTACATAAAGTGTTCGCGAAATGCAAATGATCTCCATCTCCGCCATCTCCTCATCGTCGCTATCTTGTGCTACACAGTCGATTAGATACACACTTTTCGGTATCGGGGGGCCGAAATGGGTGGCCGGGCACACTTAGCTTAGTCTCCGTTTCCCGCCATAATTCGGTGTTCCACAGGCCCCATTCATATTCGATTCGATCTCTCGTGCCGCTCCTTGTATCAAGGTCTGTGTACGGCTTAAAAGGCTTTGCGTACTTCATGCACCCCGAAATGTTCTCATCTCTTCGCGGACACACCGCCGAATTGTACCCTTCAATTCCAGTTCATCTACATGATCCGACGCCATCTTGTGAACTATGAAATCGTGTGAATAGAGTGAAATCGTGATGTCCTCATCACGAATTATAGTGCCGTGGGAGACTGGGCACAATGATGCGTAGAGCTGGGTGCGCACGAATTGTTGAATGAGTATATTTTTCGTTGAATGAATGTTCGTTGAAGAAGAATAATATCGTTGAATGTGAATGAATATTTTGTTGAATGAAAATATCGTTGAACAAGAATAATATCGTTGAATGTGAATGAATATTTTTGTTGAACGAATATATTATTGAACAAGAATAATACAGTTGAACGTGAATGAATATATTCTTGAACACACGGAAAAGTATCGTTGAACGTGAATGAATATATCGTTGAACAAAAATAATATCGTTGAATGCGAATGAATATTTTTGTTGCCAACGAATATATTCTTGAACAAGAATAACATCGTTGAATGTGAATGCAATACGTTTGTTGAATTTTTGCACCATTTCGCCAACCATAGACGACTGCCCACTTCTTTACCATACCCACTTGTGGAGGAAGATGAAATGAACGATCCTGGTCACGGCACCAAAATCATCGTATTATATTAAATCAGTAAGAACTTAATTATGGGAAGTTCAATGTCCACTTTGCTGCAATACTTCTATGGAATAACATCGATGAATATCTTAAAATACTCCCTCCAAAATCGTTTAAGACACAGATTAAATCTCACTTCATCCAAGCATATGATACAAATTAGACTTTCCTTATAAAGCCTGTTTTTCAATCACCAATTCTGAATGTTTCAAGCTGGTGCCTTCTCTAAATGTCATTTTGTTTCTTGGTCTATGTTGTTTTTGCTTAATTTATTATTATTTATATTAGATGTCTTTATTACTGTCAATTTAGTGTTAATTTAGTGTGTCAGACTTTATTGCCAACCCGTACTCTGTCTAAAATCCTCATGTAGCCACTCTGCTTGTTTAGCTCAGTTATTCTGAGTGGCTTTTTACCTTCCTGTTTTTTGTCATCAAATTGTAACTTTTTAATTTAAATCTTGGTAATAAAGCTTGCTTGTTAACTTCGACTGTAATATGGTTAAGAGACCGAACAAACTACAATATAACTCCAACAAGATGGCAGTCTAAAACACGAGCACATGTCTCTTAGTCTCTATTTCGTACTACTGTCATCAATGTTACAAAATGTACCGTTGACCATATAAGGTCCTCATTGCGCAAAACATCATTCGAACGTATACGTATTCCGCTTGTAAACGAAATTACGTGTACTAATAATCTAGAAAGATATAAGAAGTTAGCAAAATATACCGACAGTTACTAGGAATTACTACGGAAATAATATCAGAGAAATAATATTTATGACTTATGAATTTGTATAAATGTAAACTTCGACGCAAACTAAACGGGTTTTCCTTATGAAGTCACCTACAACATAAAGCCGCATGCCTCAAAACGTCGCATGAATGCCACTGACTACCGTGCCCTTGCCATATTCATTGGTCATTGAAGCTAAGTGATCAGCACGTGATTGTTTCCTGCAAATGCTGCTTGACCTTCTGTCCTATGTACCCATGCTCCTTTTCGGTTTGGACTCGTAGGTTTCCTATGCGACGACTGTAACCAGGGCCACTTAGTCAATGAGGACCAATCACTTTGTAAAATCAAAGCAAAGCGTTTCAACTTACGGTTATGTGATCCAAACAGTGTCGAGTAAACATGGTGATTACATGAGTCATGAGCGTGATGATAGACGGAGGAATACTACAGGAGCTAAGGAATATGATATACAGTAGATATTTACAGTTCTTCCTTTCTATTAATACCTTTAGGTTCTATATGATCTAGTGTTTGACCTTTATCAATAAGATGTGCTTCGCGAGCTTTGCGTACACTATCTCGATTATAATGAATTAGTTCTAAAGGAATTAATTGCATGTCATTAGGTGATTATTGGTGAGGAAATGATCCAAGACAGCAGTGGTTTTATTAAGGCTACGTTTCGTTTCTCCGATGTATTGAGCGTTACAGCGCTTGCATTGTACCATGTAAATGAGATTTTTAGAGTTACAGTTAATATGATCTTTGATGCATCTTGTTTCGCCAGTAGAGTGAAATGTGTAATTAATTTGGCCGTTGTTTATGTATATACATGCAGGTTACGCAATTGTTACCACAGCGATAACGTTCTTCCGAATGTAGTACCTATATATGCGATGCCGTACTTTGAGGGAAATTAGTGCAGGCTTTCGGCTACAAATCCTCCCACGGCTCGCGGGGAAATTTAACAGCTATAGTTTCACTGTAATTCACTGTGGAATGACACCGAAGTCCGAAGTGTCTTAAGAATACGCCCACTTTCTTTCATGTTTTTGTGTGCATTCCGTGCCACTAATAGGCCACTTTGGAAACGAGTAGGGGACTGGGACCGAGTGTGGAAAATCAATCTGATAAAAAGATGAACCACAAAACAAGAAAGATCACATCAAAATTAGTAACTTTATCAAGTTTTAGGATGTTTGGGTGAATATGAACTGAATGGCAAGTTTTAATAAGTTGCTAAGGTATGGAATCGCATAGCCAAAGCTGAATCGCACGGTGCATTTGCGAAATCAGACGCTGATTGGCTGAGACGGAGTGGTGATTCAGAGTGGAATCACCACTGCAGACTACGCGCGCTATTTATAACCTAGCAAAATATCAACAAAAGTACTAAATCTTCAAGCAATTCATCGGACTATGCGATTCAAGGAAAATCACATGCCTGACTCGGTAACTCGTCGAAGCGACTCTGGCGATATCGGATTTGTCATGCAATTTAACGTGGAATTACCTCGTGAGGCATGTGATTTTCCTATAGAAGGGGTACAAGCGTCCCTTGTAACCATATATTCTCTTATTTTAGCGATTTTTGAAATCGCGTCACATGTAAAATATCAAACCAATCCTCTTCAAACTTGGTAAATCATGGCTAATTTTGATGTGATCTTTCTCATGGTGGAGTTAATTTTTTAATCAGATTAATTTTCAATATAACAGTGTCAATGTAACAATGTAATAACTTTTTTTGGTGAAATCCTTATAACACATGTGGCCAAACCCTTATTACGCTTGAGGGTAAACCCTTATTACACTTGAGGGTAAGTCCTTATTACACTTGAGGGTTTTATTACTTTATTACACTTGAGGGTAATTATTAAACTTGAGGGTGCAACAGGGTTCAATTCCCTTTAAAGCTGCCTTGAACCGCATTATCTAATCCAATCATATTTTTCGCCGTGGCTTATTATTTTTGTCGATTTATTTCGAAGACCAGTCATTCAAAATAACAAACCAAGAGAAATTATTGAACATGTGTGGTATGCGTATCACAATTCCATGTAAAAATCATACATATTCTAGACTAAAAAGGCTAAATTTATAAACCTAATTCAGACCAAAAAATCTCGAAAACTATATACGTTTCCGGCACATACTCGTATGGCCTACGTGTATATATGGGAGTACCCCGTTCAAGGGCTACCATGCTAAAGAGTACACAAGATCTGCGATACTGTGAACTATAAGACGACGAGAGCATGACATGGGACAGTGTATGTATTAAGCAACTGAAATTGCAATTTTGATTATTTTGCTTATATGGCTAAATTCCACAAGATTGACTAACGTCGTTTGCATAATTGTCACATTTTTGCAGCAGATTCAAACTTTCAAACTGTTTACCATTACATAGAGCCTGTGGGATGTCTTCATTGTATTGTAATCCCTTGACTGGATTGTTTAACAGAACATCGTCTATCGACAACAATGCTGCTTGTCCTTACGCCAGCACAAAGTAAACATTTGAAATAATTAAACGGCGCGTAGAACTCTCTACCTCGAGCTCTCGCTGAAAAATAGCAATTGTCAAGTTTCGGTTGGCAGGCAGAACTGATAGCATTTGAGTATTTTACACTTCATTCTCACTGTAAGCACAATAACGTGAAAGTAAGTGAAGCAAATTGACGCGCAACAAGCAGAGCTCGAATCACCTGCACTACTGCCGTTTATAAACTAGGTTGAACCTCAACTATGATAACCACAGGGGGCATATCGCTTTATATGTTTTAAGCAAAGTTTGATAAAAGTTAATTTAACTTGTCATGGAACACTTTATATGATAAGTTGGTTGACGAAGATGCGCCATTCAAGTTGCTTGTATTGATTTAAAACTTTCTCAAAATGTCTTCCTCTTTTTAAAGAATATGGCTCAACCGTGATTCTTAGCGGCCTTTTGTTTATTTCCGCTTCGTGAAACTATCAAACTAAACAGGAAAACTGCAAAAGAAACTTTCAAAAAACAGATTCAAATTGAAACTATCACATAAAACAACAGGATTGTGACAATTTTCAAAAGATTGGAAGACAACTCGTACAAAGGCCATAGCGCGCAAAGCATGACGGTTGGTCTATATCTTTGCTATTCATGATATTCATAAAATCCCTTGTGTTCGCTGTTGAATCTACAAGACTTTTAATAAGCAACCTGTTAAACAGTGTATAAACTATTAACTTTCTTTAACAAATCTCGCTTGAAACACAGCCTGGACGCTTTTAAGTTGCAACATTAACTAGGTTTCTTCACGGGGATTGGTACAGAAGTTCTTGGTTAAATCAATTATTGAAAGCAATCTCCAATAAACTTTCTGGGATGCGAGTTTTTGGCAATCAATCACTAAATAACAAGCAAAAACGTTGTGAATCTAAATCGTGAGGTTAAGTTGTTTGTAAAGCTCGCCTTATTGTTATGAATAGTCAGTTATTTAGATTTATATAGGAGGTTTTTCTGCTTACTTATCTATTTTTTTTCCAAGATGTAATATTTAACAATGAACTGAATTTATCTTGAAAGATAATTTACATTCATGTAGATCAGATATTTCCTAAAATGATGAACTTTAACACATTTAGACCACAACTGAAACAAAACGTCACAAAGTTACTTTGCATACGATAAATATTCATGGTGGTGTTAATGTCAACATTACAAAAACAAAGTATCTCTTTGTGTCCGTTAGTTTGACGATCTCTCAAGCATATTTTAGTCGCAGGTTCATATGAGCTATGTATTAACGAATATATATGTATAGTACTGGAGCAGGTTAACCTCTTTGAATATCAACGGTAGATCGTTTACGTATACTGATGAGTTGGAACACCGAGAGAGGGATTCACCGAGAGAATATTAATAACAGGTGACATATAAACAAACGCAAGTTTTATCCGCTTAGGAAAATAATTATAAAAGTGACCTTCCTTGGCAGATTTATATTTATTGTAAGTAAATTCACTTAAGTTATCAGTATGTAGTGATGCAAATAAGTCACTTTAACAGATTATAAAATGTGAAGAATGTGCTTTGACCGTTTTGGGTGATAAAACTACCCTTCGTCTTAATTTTTTAAATCCAAGTTTGCGCCTAAATAGTTTTTCTAGGAACATGTCAAATGATCTATTTGTATATCATCGTCAAGTACGTCTCAGTATTAGGTGCTGAACATATATCAATCAGATCTATAATCTAATGGAGTACCTAAATTGTCCTTTTTGACATAAATGATCATTGAATTCGAGCGGCATAATACAACCGGCCTCTCTTCAGATTTGGTCAGTTCATGTTGCACAAGTTTCTTTATCACTATATCTTAGAATTCAGCTCGAAAAGTAATTACAGCGATATCATGATCAAGAAAAAATGAGTATTTGAGATGAGCTAAAAGCCGTCTTATGATATTTGCTTTGTTAATCACTTTTATACAGAAGTGAAAAAGGACTCGATGTCCGGTCTAAGCCACTTCCGCTCGATGTTACAACAATATTATAAAAATATATCGTACAGCAAAAAAAAATATTAAATACGCTAGCGAACGCGAGTTACTTATTTACCGTGTAGAAGGCAACAAAGCTACTCTAATGTAACATATAGAGTAGAATATTAAATACGCTAGCGAACGCGAGTTACTTATTTACCGTGTAGAAGGCAACAAAGCTACTCTAATGTAACATATAGAGTAGAATATTAAATACGCTAGCGAACGCGAGTTACTTATTTACCGTGTAGAAGGCAACAAAGCTACTCTAATGTAACATATAGAGTAGAATCCGCGGATAATTCGAACCCTCCTGGGAAACAAAAAAAAAGTTCGAGTTAAGTTCGAGTTATCAAAGTGGCATCGAATTAAAGTGGTTCGCGGGTATTGTGATAGCCGAATTTGCTGATTGGCACCATAACAAGAGCACGCAACGAGTACTTTTTGAAATTCGTTTGAAACCAATTGTCTGCGGCTCATCTAGCCATTTTAAGGCGCCTACTATGTCTTTTGACGTATTCTAGAAAGCTATTAGCTGTTCGGATTTTCTAGGTGGAAATCGCGTCAACCGAAAATACTATGGAAAAATATTCCTGGCCCACGAATGAATTTGTTAGTAGTCTAGAACAGAAACAAGAATTGTATAGCCCAAGTAACTTCATGTTGCAAAGTTTTGTGGAGGTACGAATTTTTTAGGGGTTCTTTTGGATCGTTCTGACTCTATTGATCAGACGAATTGGGACGTACGAATATTTTAGGGGAACCTTTTAGTCTCTCTTTTCTTCTATAATTTTCTAGGGATTGAAAACAAATTTTCTAGCCAGTATTTCAGAAAACAATTTTCTAGGGACAATTTTTTCAACTCCGAAAGTTTTAGGCTAACTTACTCTCCCGAACAGCTTTTTAACGGAAAACTTCGTTGGGTGCCCTTGTTTATCTACACACGTACACTAACCCGCTTTGTCCGCAAGTAAACAAAACAGGTTCAGTATTCTGTTGCATGCTAGAGATAAAGAATAAATTTGTTAAACCAGTGAAAATTACAGTCTGGTTCTCAGCCTTCCAAGCATATACTATGGCGTCAGATCCTTTCTACTCTTTCTACTCTAATTTTCTAGGGACAATTTTTTCAACTCCGAAAGGTTTAGGCTAACTTACTCTCCCGAACAGCTTTTTAACCGAAAACTTCGTTGGATTCCCTTGCCATAAAGATTCACACTTTTGAGCGGGATATTTTTGGCCGATCATTGAGATTTTTTGAACCATGTATTTTCTGATTTTGAAGAATAGCTAGTCAACACAAAGCTAAAGTTCAAGATACATAATATTTGCGGAGATATAAGTGGTTCTTTCGACCACCTGTTTTTACGTAAAATGCGAAAATCTTCAAAACGACACGATAGATATTTCAAAAAGTGCTGTTATGGATTAACTGACAAGTGAACTTTGTTGAGAACGAGTTTTAATAAAATCGAATGGCTTAATCCCGGTTTCTGGGAAACTATCCCCCCGGATATGCATTTTGTGATGAACTATAAAGGCTGATAGTTGCCCGCGGAAATTCGATGTTCTTAAATCGAATATAAGCCCGAGAATGCAGTTACGTCATAAATTCCGCTAGCTAACGTCCGTATTCCTTTTATCATTACATATAATCCAGCACTACCTAACATCTCATCAATAATTCATAAACACTCTAACATTCTCTATTCATCTAAACGTTCCGGAAAAAAAATCAAAAATCTTCCCTTAGTAGCCCACCGCCGCTGTAATAACATAAGTGACATTTTAGTAAGAGCTCAGTTACCTAATACTACTAACACCTCTCCACTGCCACCCGGCTCTTATCGCTGCGGTAAAAACTGCATTACCTGCCCATACATCGAACATGGCCTCAATCAATACACTTTTCCTCCACTGGCGAAACTCACCATATCAAATCTCACATTACATGTAATACTAAAAACGTAATTTACATGGTTCAATGTCACTACTGTAATTCACAATACATCGGAGAAATAAAACGATGCCTCAAAGACCGTTTTAACGAACACAGACGACCTGTAGATAAATCTAATATCAAATCTAAACCTACAGCCGTTTCTGAACATATTCTCAGCCCTAACATTCTAGTACTGACATGCTCCTTATTCTTTAGAAGTCATCTATTCTAAACGCGATTCCGTGAGAAAAGCACGTGAATCATATCTCATCTATATTAAAACCCTCGAACCACTCGGAATGAATAGACGTGATGAAATGTAATTTCACCGTTTGACCTTTATTGTCGGCTGTTACTCGTATCTGCACTATCTTTTCAAACCTATTTCGTTATTTCCTTTTATGTGTTACTATTGTATAAAACATATGTCATCGATTTTGTCATTTCCGCTCATAGTTACGTAATTGACAATTTATATAAGCCTTGTATCCATTTGTGACCTCCACTGTAAAATAAACCTGAAGAAGGTACTGGCCAGCCGAAATATCGTATAAACCTCGACAAGCGTTGTATTTGATCAGCATTGCAGTAGTCTTCGGACACTTTATCATTATATTTTCTTCTTCTTACTCATCAAGATCTGTTTTTTGATCCAACGTCTGGCAGGATTGATTGTACACGGTTTTTTTAACTATATATATATAGCCACACCGGTACCACGGCAAAACGTTACGCGCATGCGTATTTGCTATTTCTTGTCGGCGCGCGGCCGCTCCCAGTTTCCCGCGAAAACTAAAATGAAACAACAGGCACATACCCGTGATTTTAAAATTTCTGCTTAAAAGTATCCATTTGTGAACTGTTTTGTCAAAAAATAAGAAAACTACTTAGAAGCTAAGCCTAAGACTTTAACAGGTTGAAGTTTTCTTAATTTGTAATTCACTGTGAGTTTACTAAGTTATAAAATTATTTACTAAAAAAGTTGAAACCCTCGGTAATTTGTATTTGATAGCAGAGCCTTCGTTCTTTTGGCCAGCGGAGCATACCGTTTTGCCGCGGTGCGTACCGAAAAAGTTGGCGGCTGCACATTTGACCACAATTCCTTGCGAACCTAACACGGTCAAAATAATACGTAGAAATAGTCTATTCTCTTCAATAACAATGTAGAGGTAACATCATTCTTACTGGTTTGTTTTTAAGGTTTAGAACGTCTCGACCACGATTGTATGGACCCTTTGCACGTGACGTCATAGCCGCCAGTTGGTGTACAGTTAACAATAGATTCATCGTTAGCTTCTTTTGTTCTGTACACCAACATGGCCGCCATGCCCTTTGTCATTTGAATCTCTGGGGATTGAGTGCAAACCATCTATATAACGGATTTAAAGTTTTTGGCGTGCAAAGGATTGTGGGTAAGGTACAAGGCGCCATTTTTTTTCGGGTCGGTGGATGGCGGTGGATTCCTTGAGGCCACCAATATTTTAAAATTACCTAAACCATCAACAACTTCTTATGGCCTTCACTTCAAGTACCATACTGCGAAATCCTGGAACTACTTTCCTGACAATTTCAGGACTACTACTGTTTTCAATGACTTTAAGCAGGAGTCCGCCCATCGGCCAGGAGCGTCCATATCTCCTAATTATATAGCTGTCACGGCGTTTTTACAAGTTGGGCTATTTTTAGATTATTTTCCCCGCCAATTACTGAGTGGGTTGCATCGTGGCGGAACAAAATATGCCTCATTAGCTACTTTTGTCATACCAAACAACATGGCTGCTACGCTTTTGTGATTATATTTCCTTAGGAATGATTGCAACTCAACAATAGCGGGAAACCGTTCTAAAAATAACCTAACTTGTGAAAATGCTGTGACACTGAGGCCCAGTATGCGGGATGGACGTTCCTAGTTATGGGCTCCTGCTTTAAGAGAATAATCCGGCAGTACAATTTTATTGATTAATAATATTTCTCATTGACATTGACATTGACATTGTAATATATATATATATGCATGTGTCTTTTTCCCCTCGCTTTTTTGAATTACTTTCTCGAAGATATTAGCTGATGTGAGCTATACACTGTAAATTCGAGGGTAAATAAAGTTTATGTATGTATGTATGTATGTACCAAGTCACGGCCGTTCGCGGTTAAGTGTCGGCCGTTTTTAATTGACTGACATTCGACCGACTAACGGTCGACATGTGTCGGTTCGGTCCGTACTGATCAGAATGAGCTCTTCCATGTAGTCATTTAAATAGCGTGTGTTGGGTAGTGCCATGCAACGTGTTTGATTTAAATAGTTGTTTTTTCTCTATATAATAAGTATTACTTCTCATAAGTAATATGAGAAGTATTTTCGTTTTTCGTGTGTGGTTTGCCTTGTTACAACAGTGACCTGATGAGCGCGAGCCTGATTTCCCGGCCAGGGTTTGACGGGGTGACTATTGGTATCCAATTAAGGGTTTAAATTTAGTAAGTGATATACCAGGAGCCCATTACCAGGAGCGTCCATCTTCCCCATTGGTTCTGTTTCAAGCACAGGAGTAGATGTGGTTATATTTAGAATTGCATTTCGCGCGAAATAAACAAAGGCCATGTTGTCTTAGCCAATCAGATAGCTACACGTTACTTCTCATTATTATTCATTATCATTCTTCTCACTTTCAACGCGGGAATTCTACTTTTAAATATAGCCACATCTACCCCTGTGCTGGCGGGCCAGCCCATGACATAGGAACGCTCCTAGTAACGGCTCCTGGTATACCGAAATACCTTAGTTTATAAATTCATCTAAAATACCAAGTCTAAGACAGCTCTAGAAATCTTTGTGATATTCAAATCATATGTCACAATTTTGCCGTATACTGAGTTCGATAATCACTAACATTTAAATATATACCCCCCCCCCCCCCCCCCCAGAAATACATTTGAAATACTCGGTAGTCGGTATGGAGACTTAGACTATTTAATTATTGAACACCAAAAATCGAATTATTTTTTATGTTTCGCCTTCTGCGTTATATAATGTACTTTTTGTCAGTGACCTTGTTGCAAACCCTGGCCCGAGGAATACAATAATCAAAGAAGCTAAATTGGAGGTATAATGGTCATGTTGCATGGCGATTTAATGATTACCAAATATCAACTGAAGATAACGTTACAAGATTTGATGACATTGACTTGTCAACTATGTAATCTATGTCAAAATCAATATGAAACAGTGGTACATGGCTTGCGACTCGAATCCGGAGCTCAGCAAGAGAGGCCGATATAGGCGATGCAATGAGTTTAAGTAGCCGTGTCATTCGATACCACCAGTCTTACCACGTGCTTTGTTACACAATCTTGGTTTTCTGTATTTTTGTCAGTATTAAAGTAGACTTTTCATTCGCAGAATCTAGTATCTAAATAGGTAGGGCACTTAGTGCTTAGCAAATTTAATATGTTATAAGGGTTTCGTTTTCGTCGTCTGTCGGTGTGCCCTCTTCTATCAAAGCGAGACATTCCGTTCCCAAAGAAATTGCTTATAAAAAAACGAGGAATTCTACGCATCGGTTGCAATTGGTGTTAAAGATCAAGAAAATAGTAGTTCATGTGACAACAGCAATATTATCATCAAATTAAAGCCAATCTAACTACTGATGTTAAAGGCGATAAGCTGCTATATATATGGCGTTTAAAATCTTAATCGTTCGAAAATCTAAGAAAGTGCCAAGAAATACGAATGCATACACTCTGGAATCACCGTTTTTTAAATATGATGAGGATAAATTGAGGATTGAAATGATCCGTGAAGATATTAAGATGGTCATCTTTTTCGAAACGTTATATAGCGTGAAAAAAAATAAATTGCGGCAACGATTTCAACCGAATAACTAAACTTAAACCATATAATAAGCCAATATAACATACCCACAAGTTACCTAAGTTAAAAGTACTGTCTATAGGTTAATAGTAGTGGACGAAGTCATTTTATGTCGTCATGAGAATTTGTTCAGCTCTTTAGAAGAATTGTAAAACTACTTTTAAGTGGTAGCATTAATTGTGCAAATTCAATCAAAACTAAATTTCCAACTGAACAATAGCCGGCTCAACATAAAAACATAAAGTTCAGTGTTCGATGTATTTTAACGATGGCAAAACTACACATGGCATATTCGGCTCCGCTTCGTAAATGAAAATGATGTCAAAGAACATCAAACTGGGAAAACTAAGGCACTTTTACATCTTGAGGATTGGTAATTTAACCCTAACTTAAACCATATTTACTCTACTTAGAAACAGAGAATTAATATAAATTCTCTTTTGGTAAATACAGCCCTAAGAGCGCGACAAAACACACTGATGAAACCCCGTGACTTTATACCGTAGTGACATGAATATATTGACATTTATTTTGGAAAGAGTATTTACTTCTAAAATCATGTAGCATGAAAAGTGCGTTAACAAAATCATATATGAATTCCAGCTGATTCTGATTATTATTGAACTCGAATGTTAATTTTTAGTTGGAATATTTTAAGACTACATAAACAAAGTTGACGCAATGATTATTTCAGACTAAATTCTAGAGTCGACAAACTACGTCTTGTTTATTGAAGTCAAGATTCTAAAGGTCTGGGATCTACAGTCTCATCATATTAAAGGTGACTTTCGTCTTTAGAAGATAACTGTGTAATTAGTAGTTCTAGGATATTGGAAAAAATAATGCTAGCACTTAATCAGTCAACTTAAGCACGATTAAGTTGTATGAGTTTCAGTGCACCTATTTTAATGGCTTAAATTTTTCAGTTCGATTTAGTTATTACACGAATTTCAGACCATTATAATAAGCCAACTAGAGAATTGAAAATTCGTAAGTCACATTCCTTTTATATTTTACTTAAAATAACCGACAATAAATGTTTAAAAAACCAAGAATACATCAGCAGTATTACGTACAGCCCATATATACTACACAACTGATCCGCGCTCGTACCGACCCGTACATTGTTTAATTCGGCTTTATATAGATGGTAAATTAAATACTTCTAAGGAGCTAGTACAGAGATCTTAAAACTGAAAGGCAAAACACTTATAAAGCGGTAATAGCAACAATGTGGCCAGTATTTTGCCAGCGTGGGCTTTTGTCCGATGTTTATAGTAAACATCAACACACCGGCTAAACCGATCGATGTAGACGTGGATCGCTTCCTTCTCATGATCAGTCTGCCAGTTAGTTTCCTCCAAATTTATCATAATTTCTCTGTGTTTCTGATCGGATGAGTTCTTTAATTTCCCTTATTACTATAATTTCTCAGACCTTACATAAGCTTACTGACATAAACTTGATATAGCATTGGTTTACAACTGAATAGATCCAATAGCTCTAATGTATCAAGTATATACACTACTGGAAACAAAATTCGACCGTTGTGTTAAAATTTGCATCACAACACATGGAATATCATTATGCGAGAAACATTGTAAAGCTAAACTTTTATAATATCTACTGGCTGAAAAAGGCAGAGAAAGCCGCGTTTTGTACCGACTGAAGAAACTAAATGATAACAAAGAAGGTGATGTTGGTGTTGTCAGGGTCTATATAATGTATGTATAAACAGTTGAAAGATGGATTCGTAGTATACGTCTAATTTAAGAAGCACTGACCACAAGACTGAAAAGGCTAAGCAATTGAAATTTAAACCGGGAGATATACACTAACACACGTACTGGAAGTATTTACAAATGTTACCCTCCCTCTTTATCGATGATTTGAAACACAAAACGTGAATGGAATTAATTAAGATTTCTTTAATATATTGATCACGGTTATCATATGTCTTAGCTTACTTATCTCTACTGTTATTTCACGAGTTCTGATAGATCAGTATCTCGAATTGGCGATACATTTTGCTGTGGTAAACCTAAAATTCACGTATGACCCTTAAACCATGATTTATTAACGCATAGATTAAGCCGGGTACCAAATAGAATTTGTACCTAAGAACACATTATTGGTGGATTAAATCCATAGCTTTATTTTTTTGTGAGTAATACGGCTGAAGAGACTAGACGACTCGCCGAGGATTCGGCTTGGAACACACCCTCGCTTTAATAGCCGGCTTTAAATGTAAGCATTGATATGGCTATTGTCGTGTTTTCGTACACTATATCGCATGTACAATTACCAGCTAGAAGAAATCCTTTCATATGAAGCTTCATTTTTATTTTCAGATATTTTAACGCGATCTGATACAGTACTCAAGGCGGCTCCAACCCTCATTTTACCTCATTCTAAGAATGGTGGAAGCTACTACACCGTCCTTGTTGTCGACAGTAACAGTTCTGCTGTTTTGCCTCTTATTTTCCTCTTCTTATTCAAGGTGAGAGTGTTTACATTAATTCGTCATCAGTTGTTGTGGTCGTACTTGTATTTAAAGATTTTTTTAGATTCGCGCAACAATCATCCTCATTACTCTGGGGCAGTAAACGGGCGACGGGCAAAAATGCCCCACACATTAAGAAAATATTTGCGGACTTTTGAAAGCTTTTTGAGGAGTTTTACAGACAGTCGCATAAATTTGTCTTTTTCATTTTTAGTCTATTTTATATGTGTGATTTTAGGGATATCCGAGTAGTTTTTCATTCCAAAAGCAAACATACTTATAATTACCTATAAAGGTTCACACCAAAATAGGACAATCTTGACAAAAGACCAAGGATCGACAAAGGAATAAAATGTAACATTTAAATCTACTGAAAACTTTATAGTTTAAAAGGACAATGACTGACTGGATCGATTGTTCTGAAATATATATAAAAATATACAAAAAAATATATAGGAAGTTTTAAATGTTATTCGATGTCCATATAACACTAATTGACTTTTCCCGAATATGTTCCTTCGGCCCGTGTGGCAAATTGTGACAGCTGTCAAAGTCAATTTACAAGATTCATTTTGATCAACACAGTCTAGAAAACGGAAACAAAAGGTTGAAAGTAGTTTAACCGTGTCATATATATTACCGTAAGGGATATGGTACTTTATATCTCATTATGTATCTGCGCTAATTATGACCGACTGCGGGTCGCATAACAATTTCTTGCCAGTCGTTCAAAAGTCCTTCTTCATTACAACCGAATATGTTCATTAACTTTTGTAGTATTAATGTCATTGCATGATATTCACCCAGCTGTTTCATCTTAAAAAGAAGCCAAGTGGTAAATATTATTGAGTTGCATGATGGCCGTGCTCGTTAGTATTCCAAATCAAAAGATACATCGTTCTGCTGCTTTTGTTATAGCGACCAACTTTGCTGCTACACTTTTGTGTATGTGTCCCTTTAGCAGAAATTCCAGCTGCCGCCTAAGTAAGGAAGAGCCTTTTATTATTTAAATGAACTTATAAAGCCTCTCTTTTCGGCGAACCTTAATTTGTCTTAATAATGGTTAGAAGTGTTTTCATAGGGGTATGTGATCACGACTACGCATGCCCAGTCTCCGTTTTTCCTTCATTTGTGGATATTAAATTCATGTAGTTCCACATGGAATACTTACAACGCAACAGACTTTAATTTGAATGTATGGGAACAGCAAGCCGTGGGAACCTAGCTAAGATAAACCTATCAGAGGTGCTTACTTATCTCACTCATTATTCCGATATTAGGCGAAATTCAAATAAAATGAACCTTTTAGTTTTAACAAAAAAAGACGTAAAATGCGAGTGAATTAATAATGACATTATAACACTTTTTGCCATGCGCGAGAAATGTCATGTTTACTAATAGTTGTACGCGCTAACTTTGTTAGCAATCCCCAAGGGATCATTAATATTCCCCACGAATGTGGATCTTGTGGTAAACATGGCGCCCTATGCATTAATGTGTTTACTTTATGTTTTTTTTAGGTCCGTGGATAATGGCGTAAACGCCTCAAACGTACTCAACAACATGCTAAATCCAAATGTATATGACAAACGACTGAGACCAAACTTTGAAGGTAAGAACATGATAACTTGTGATATCTACTTCAACACACAGAACTGATTCGATTGGAAGGTTCTGTTCATCATGTTACCACACAGTTTTTTTTTTATAAAGATAACTAACGAAAAGAAAGCAATACAAAGTGACATCAGATCCGATGGGGATGCGGAAGATGGATATTCACTGGAATTAAGGAACTAGGAAAAACATATTTAATGCCGGACGATCATGAACAATGACAAAATTAATTATACCACTGCCTACTTCACCCCCAACAAATAATCCTACAACTACTGATAAAGTATGCTTTTGGGATGTTATTGACATTTTAGACTTAAACAGTAACGAATTGCTGGATTAAAATGACATAGAATGTTAAATGGACTTAATTAAAAGCTTGAAGTTAAATATTGGTCATTTATACATATAAATTTTGACACTGATTTATAGACCCATTCGAAAAATGGCGTCCAATTTAAAAAGCTATTGTCCTGGTAACGTGAACACGAGGCTAGTCAGTACACACAAAAACTTTTGACCGTGTAAGCGAGGCTAGTCAGTACTAAACAATAGTTAATTAAATTGGACGCCATTTTTCGAATGGGTCTATACCCGCTATAAAGTAGAATTTATATTTACTAACTCCCTTCCTTAAAATATTCCATTTTACGCTCTCTATACATTCCTTAAACAGAAATACATAAATACAGAATAACACCAAAAGAATATTCAAACATTCATTAAATGAAGAAATCAATTTAATGGCCTTTGCATGTTTGACAAACCACCTTTAAAAGTTAGTAAATCAGGAAGCGGGCGGCAGGTAATCGTCAAGTCCCTTATTCCCATCTGCATGGAATAGCGCCACTGAAGGGCGTATAATGCCATATGATTTTAATCTTGAGATAATTAGTCTTCTATTTAAAACCTGAGAAGAGAAACTATAATTAACTTTGTGAAGGGTAGATGATGATAAGTTTGATTGTGTATAAATTAGTAGGAGGGTAATTGTATAAATGAAGAGCGTGTTCGTTATCTATGTCCCACCGACGCCAAGGGAGATTATATAGTAGTACCTACGTCACATACCCAATCGCGCATTTAATCCAACCGTGCATTAAGTCCAATCGCGCATTAAGCTAAGACTTGTGACTACAATAAGGCGTCCTTTTTATTGGGTACACAAAAGTACGACCTAGTACAAATGCATCCTTTGTTGGTATTGCCGCTTTGATATACATTTTACTATATCTTTAAACCAGGACATTTCGTCTCCAAGTGTCTACTCTAACTTTCCGTTTAGAACTTGTTATTTAGACAGCATGAATCAAGTTATCGAAAAAGACAAATACATTTTCATTACAATCTTCATCCCTTTTTTGCCACTTATTTCATAAAAAAGCGTTTGGATAAATCACAGTAAGCGTTTTAAAATTGAAAATATTCATTAGTTAGATCAAATATTGGAAAATGAACGGTCGCTATTATCCTAGTAGTGCCCGTAGATAAATGAATATTAATACTTTAACGTGTCGAAAGAGTTGAATTTCTTGAAATACCGAAATGTGTGACTATAGAGCGGGTTTCAATTAAGTGTCGAAAAGTGATTGCTTTCAAATTCGATTTGAGCGGTTTTCAGTTGAGTGTAGTAAAACCAAACGCAAACTACCCACAGCCAGCCAATCATAGGAGCGATTAATCACAAGTAACTCATAAATGGCTTCGCTGTGAGCCAATGACAAATCAAAGCAAAACCAAAACCAATTTGCGTTTGGTTTTACTTTGGATTCTGATTGGTTGGTTTACTTTCTCAGCCAATAGGAGAGCTTAGTAAACGCAAAACCAAAACACTTCCGACAGTCAATAGGAGATATTGTAGTTGAGTCTACGAATAGCAGTTTCAGCGGTATTGACCCAAACGCCTCACTTGAATGTAATGAAGCGCTATTGAAACTGTGTATCTAAATTAGTCGTGCTTGTTTAGGAGGGTGTTGGTGTCGTGTAAGAATGATGGTTTCAATAGCGCTTCATTACATTCAAGTGAGGCGTTCGGGTCAATACCGCTGAAACTGCTATTCGTAGACTCAACTACAATATCTCCTATTGAAATCCGCTCTAGTTAGTTATCCATGATTGCGTTTACTTTGCCTCGTGATTGGTTGAACTAAAACCAGTCACGAATTACTTCAGTTCGTGATTGGTTCATTGGGTTTTTACTTGCTGTGATTTGCTCAGGTTTTAGTTTTACGACACTAATCAATCAATCAATCAATCAATCAAACAAACCTTTATTTACCCACGGTGTTCACAATCAACTTAAGTTGGTTTTCATGTAAACCGTGACACACATAAAAATTTACAGAGATAAAAATGGGGATTAAATATGGAATATGAAATAATTTAATAATAGTAAAGCGAATCAAGTAATCCTAAGATAATACTAAGTTAAATGCTAATTTATGCTAAGATGCTATGATCACACTAAGATGATACTAATTAATAAATACTAATTAAAACTGAGATAATACTAGCAAGTTAATACTAAGGTAAATATGGCACAAGACTAATCAAGGAGATTTATTTTCCTTAAATTTGATTTAAAAGTAGCTAGAGACTTCGAGGTAGTGGGTTCCATAACTGAACACCATTAGAACTAAGGCTTTTTTTTAAGGAATCAGTTTGGGGTCTGATCTGAGGGAGGATAGAGCAGATGATGTGGCTCGCTTCCGATCGCTAATCCTGCGTGATGTTATCGTTCTATAATTACCCTATATCATTATGACGTCACGGCTTGTTTATGAGGGGGGCAGAATCGACCTGAACAATAGAGTTCTGCTGAGGAACATTTAACTTCGAATTGTCTGGTTTCCATATATCAGCTGTATCAATGTTTATCCCACAATATTTACCGTATTTGGTGGCTGTTACCGCTATTCTACGTTCTACAAAATGCATTTGATAGCGATTTCCTTTGTGTTGTTGCTGTTTGGTCCCCCTCCCACGACCGTGGTCCTTAGCGTTTAAACAATAGATTGTTTTGATTTGACGTCATAATGATATAGGTCAATTGCAGGTGCTCCAGTGAATGTATACCTCACCCTGTTCCTCACCTCTATTGGGGGACTAAATGAAAAGGAAATGGTGAGTCACCTGACATATGCATTCCGCCACACCAGTGCAATAACATGTTTAAAGCCCCGGTTACAAAAAAAAGCCGTTTCAACTTCTGTACAACATTTAAATCCCTGATCAAATGGTTTCAACATCGGTACAACATTGAGATGAACATTGATACAACATCGGTACAACATTGAGATGAACATTGATACAACATCGGTACAACATTGAGATGAACATTGATACAACATCGGTACAACATCAGTCAACATAGGTACAACATAGGTACAAACATAGGTACAACATCTGTACAACATCTGTACAACATAGGTACAACATCGGTACAACATTGGTACAACATCGGTACAACATTGGTACAACATCGGTACAACATTGGTACAACATCGGTACAACATCTGTACAACATCGGTACAACATAGGTACAACATCGGTACAACATCTGTACAACATAGGCACAACATCGGTACAACATCGTTACAACATCTGTATAACATCGGTACAACATCGGTACAACATCGGTACAACATTTGTACAACATAGGTACAACATCGGTACAACATCTGTACAACATCTGTACAACATCGGTACAACATTTGTACAACATAGGTACAACATCGGTACAACATCTGTACAACATAGGCACAACATCGGTACAACATCGTTACAACATCTGTATAACATCGGTACAACATCGGTACAACATCGGTACAACATTTGTACAACATAGGTACAACATCGGTACAACATCTGTACAACATAGGTACAACATCGGTACAACATCGTTACAACATCTGTACAACATCGATACAACATCGGTACAACATCGGTACAACATCGGTACAACATTTGTTGAAACCCGATGTTGAAACCATTTGACCTGGCCGTTCAAGCATGTTGAATTGGGCTTGAATGCGTTCAAACATTGATTCAACATCTGCCCAACATTTAACTAACTTCGATTGTTCTTCTATTGTTATCCCGATGTTCAGTAATGAAACCCAATGCTTTCAACATCCTTCACTAGATCATTCGTCGCTAGATCTCGTCAGTTTGTCTAGTATCTTTGGCTAATTTATTACACTACACAGGAAAAAACACTTATTTCTAGACAATTTTCAGAATTTTCCATGATATTTTCCATACTATGGAATTGGACAAAAAACTATGAATTTCGAAATTTAAATTTCCAACTGTCTCTATAATATTTCCAAGAAACTTCCATGCTAGGTAAGAGCTTCAATATTTCCAGTGTTATGAAGATAGAGTGGTTCTTCAGGTCCGCAACAGGGCGGTGACTGACATCGGACTCCCACGTGAAATGCAGCTGGATCTTTAAGCATATGCTCAATTATTGAAAAAAATTAAAGGACTTTGAGAAAGTCTAGGTCAACTCCAGCCTCCATGGCTTGTACCTAGTTAGAATGATGATCAAAATCTATCCATATTCAGTGCAGGGTCTACTCCAGCCTCCATGCGAGGCTAAGGGTTGGTTACCTTTCAAGAACTACGAATTGGACTATATATTATACACAACAGTGCACTCTGTTATTCCGACGACTGAGTCACAAGAATAGAAAAATACTGTTACCGCGATCACAAGTTACTGACTAAATATCCCATGCACTCCAGTCGGTATCCTTGCCTTGTTTATTGATATTTCGATCAGTTTGAGAATCAGGAATACCAAGTTCTTCTTTTTTATACCCAGCAATTCGAGTCCACTTTCTTTTTACGACAAGTGTGGAGGGATACCCGACTTGCATACGGAACATCTTACACGAAGAGGAACCTTACTCTTGGGGGTGAAATCATGGAGCAGCTGTGGAAACCTGACACTTATATTAACAACGAGAAGTCAAGCTTGGCGCCTAAACATCAGTTTCTGCTAACCATCGATCCCACTGGACAGATTGTCTACAGCCAGAGGTACTGGGTGCTTATACAGTTACAAAATGATATATTGTAAAATTCATGGTATGGTACGTTTTATGTTGATGAAGAGTCTATGAAAATTCTTTATTTCGATTCACGTTGTCAACGAAGTCGGAAAAGGAATGAGCAAAAAAATGGAAAGAACTGAGCACCTAAAATCCTCTACTGATACGAGGCACAATAAAGCGGAACTATGGCTAATCAAAGTAAGGCAATAGACCTCATTCATAATGGCCGTCACCTAATTTGCATAAATTGGAAGATTAATGTTTACAGAGAAACTATTGCTACCAGATGAAAGATTGTACCTAAATTAGTAATTGACCACAGTTTGAAAGCAATGTTTCAAATTGCTGTCGAGTTATTGGCATTTTAAGTGTAGAAAATACATGAAAGCGAGGCTGTAAAGGCCTACATGGTTTTTCTCATACAAATATATCTAAATTCAAATCGCTGCAACTTTACATTTATGCCTTTTATGTTACAACACTCAAATTCTACAGAATCACCAATGTTGGTATGCTCGTTCGCATGGCAATGATGTTGTTTTTCATAAACATGTGGCTAAACTGTTAAAATACATAAACCAGGCCCTTATGAATATATGAGGAGTTGTACCACGCCCACCTGGAGTTGTCGAGCTAACGATGACAATGAATGACAGTAACAATGCCAATGACAGTGACAAAAGGCAATGACATTGACATGACATGACTATGTAGAACAGATTTCGTAAGAGTGGGATATAAATACGGCATATTCGTAGCCTTACCGAAACCGTACTGTAGCTTACTGTACTCTGTAATGATTGGTTCAGAAAGACTGAAAAACAAATGGAGAAACCATTTCAATGTCACGGCATGCCGTAGAGTAACCGTGCCGTAAGTCATTGCCGTAACTTGCTCACTCATACACAATCTGCTCTATGACTATGACAGTGAGTGAACCATAACAATACAAAATTAGTGACAATGACAATACAACGATAATTTATATAAGACAGTAAAATATTTACATTTCAGACAAGTTACATTCCATTGACATGATTCTGATGCATGCATGCAATACCTGTACAATGCATGTTAAAACATTTAACAAGGGTGGAGGAGTCATCTGCGTATTTAGTTAATGTAAACCTTCCACAACTGATATTTAAGTTGTTGATAAATAAGCTAGTAAAAAGATAAGGACCACTTCCTTGCGAGTTGTTCCCTTATTTACATTCTTCCAAACCGGCAATAGGTTCCTCTAAAAGGCAAGACCTTGTTTTCTGTCTTGAAGGATAGAAACTAACGTATCATATGATAATAAAACGATTAAGACGGGTAAAGACTTACGTTTTTTGTGTGCATGTGTTTTCACTTAAAGTGCATATAAGCCATAGCCAGTTATCTTTGATATCGATTGTAATGCATGAAGTGTAAATAGTCCAACGGTAGAATATGTCTTGATTTGGGTGTTGCGTCTACGAGATATAAATGTTTGTATTTCCAATATGCTAATGATGTGATGTCATCACCGATATTTGCTGAATTTCGTTGTCCTTGTGAATTAATCTATTTTCTAATTTAGATTTTTTTGTGTGTAAAATCAATTTGATAAGCTTCAAATATAACTTAGAATTTAAAAATAGGTAATTTGTCTCTACCTAGGGCTAGGGCTTATATGCAGGGGATTGTCACCCGGTACAGCAGCCTGGCCATTGCACTAACCACACTCAACATTGTAAACTGCGTGGCAGCTATTAGCTCCGTGAAGCAGTCACTGACGGGATATGTCAGTCATATGTAAAGCGCCATGAAACTGTGGTTGATATGGCGCTATATAAATATGGCCATTATTATTATTATTATTATTACCAGCATGCTTTTGTATAATAAGTGATGTCGGTGATCATTAGCATATATATTCGAAATATAAACCTCTATATCTCATAGACGCAACACCCAAATCAAGAAATATTCTACCGTTGGACTATCCACTTCATGTACAATCGATATCAAAGATAACTGGCTAGGGCTTATATGCACTTTAAGAAATTGTGTTGCAAGCTCTAACGGTAGTACACTTTGTAGCGCTTTCTGATTGGTTACTTATTGTCTGTCACTCTGTCAATATCATACAAGTAGAGAAAGTTTGGCCAAATCCAATAAATAAATAATCATCATCATGATATCTTTCTAATAACCACTCATACGAATTTCTTCCTGTAAAATACGCATTTGGGTTCTTTATTACAGAATGACTGTCATAGCCTCGTGCATGATGGACCTGCGGAACTTCCCCATGGACACACAGACGTGTAGCATTATGTTCGAAAGCTGTGAGTACATAGAAAACCGTACCATATCATAATCCATGAACAACATTGTTAATATCCCAGAATGACAAAGCAAGATAATTAAATAATCAAATAATACTTAACTATATATATGCTACTTAAATAGTGACAAAATATTAGGTTGCTTTTGGGTCTTACTTAACAATGCATCTGTGTGCGCTATTAAGGTGGCCCGCGGCTATTTATTTTCGCAACGGGGGTCTTTTTAAATTGCGTTTTTGAACAGCTAAACATTATCCGATTTCCGAGATTTTTTGAACTTTTAATAAAGAATCCTCGAATGTTATAAAAAGTACAATTAGAAAGTGATTAACAGAGAATTGCTGAAGATATAAGCGATTTTCGAAAACGTTGTTTTTTAGGAAAGAGCGTATATTTCAAAATCCAAAAGATGGATTTGTTCCATTTTACTTTGAACGAGTGCCCAACCTCCAAGGTCTGTGACAGGCAAATTTCAGGTTAATCGGCACCATACAAGTTTCTCAGCAAACGGCTGATCAATTTTAACCTTAAAATGTTATGCTCAGGCATCTGGTTCAACTGCCGGAAAAATATTACAGTAATAATTAAATCGTACATACCATATGGAAGTTCAATGCCACTTGAAACTTCTGTGCAAAATTTAAGAAGATCGGAAAACTGCAACTAATGTTATGCGGCGAACGAAGTAAGATAGGTTATTGCTGAATATTTGCGAAAGTCGAGAAATTTGTATTCTTTCGGCATAAAAAAAATCACTAGTTTGTTTTTCTTAAGTTTCTAATATGACTTACAGTAGCATATTTTAAAGTACCTTACCGAGTTTCAGCGCGCTTTGACCATACGCTTTTGAGAAATAAAGGCTGTAAACTTCAGCTTGTGTGAGACTTCTAAAATCTAAATGCTTGGAAAACCCCTCATGTTAGCTAATTTATTCAATGGGTTTGTTTTGAATTTCCGCACGGGTCCTGCCACTTGGAAATCGCGAGGCAAGGAATAATTAAAATTATTGTTGAAATTAAAATTAGGATTACATTGTAATTCATGCGACTGTGTGCAGTAACCCATGCAAGTGTGACAACTAACACGCAAATCCTGGTTAATTTTAATTATTCCTTGCCTCGCGATTCCCAAGTGGCAGATCAAAACAAACCCATTGAATAAATTAGCTAACATGAGGGGTTTTCCAAGCATTTAGATTTTAGAAGTCTCACACAAGCTGAAGTTTACAGCCTTTATTTCTCAAAAGCGTATGGTCAAAGCGCGCTGAAACTCGGTAAGGTACTTTTAAATATGCTACTGTAAGTCATATTAGAAACTTAAGAAAAACAAACTAGTGATTTTTTTTATGCCGAAAGAATACAAATTTCTCGACTTTCGCAAATATTCAGCAATAACCTATCTTACTTCGTTCGCCGCATAACGTTAGTTGCAGTTTTCCGATCTTCTTAAATATTGCACAGAAGTTTCAAGTGGTATTGAACTTCCATATGGTATGTACGATTTAATTATTACTGTAATATTTTTCCGGCAGTTGAACCAGATGCCTGAGCATAACATTTTAAGGTTAAAATTGATCAGCCGTTTGCTGAGAAACTTGTATGGTGCCGATTAACCTGAAATTTGCCTGTCACAGACCTTGGAGGTTGGGCACTCGTTCAAAGTAAAATGGAACAAATCCATCTTTTGGATTTTGAAATATACGCTCTTTCCTAAAAAACAACGTTTTCGAAAATCGCTTATATCTTCAGCAATTCTCTGTTAATCACTTTCTAATTGTACTTTTTATAACATTCGAGGATTCTTTATTAAAAGTTCAAAAAATCTCGGAAATCGGATAATGTTTAGCTGTTCAAAAACGCAATTTAAAAAGACCCCCGTTGCCAAAATAAATAGCCGCGGGCCACCTTAAAACGCGATAAAAAAGACGATTGTCTTTGAAGTGTCTGGTAATTTAATTTCATTATTTTAATTCATTCTGAGTTAGTAATCAAAGACAAAAAGTTGTAAAATGTTAATATCTTAGGTTTCTCCCTTCTGTAGCCTTATTCGTTGATAATTAAAATTGTAATTACGGGTTTTGAAGGTTCTTTAAAGATTCCCATTTCTTTCAGACGGCATGAATAACAAAGACCTGATACTAAATTGGTTCACAAAGCCGTCGGAGAGCTACAAGGCAGCAGTTGCACTCAGTGATAATATTGTGATGTCACAGTTCGCTCTGGACAAATACACTGCCGAAGTACAGAATGCCAAGTATGCTACGGGTATGTTCCAACCTCAAAGTAACAGTACATTGGTTTTAATAATAACAATCAACAACAGTAAATGTGATGTTAAGGGCCCATTGACATATTCCGTTGCTACGCGACACCGTTGCTATCGCAGGAGCAGATGCGATTTTGACTTCCGGTTTACGCTAGCCTGAGAGGCGATATGAGTCGGCTGTTTTCTCAGGCTAATCTTATGCGTGTCCACCGGCCACCCGATAGTTTTAATACTTACACATGTTTATAAGTTTTATTCGTGGTTTACCTGAAAGGTTTTCATGAATGAATGAAGTAAAGTGTTCAAAAGTCGGAGCAAGCCGTAGCGGTGCTTTTGTCGCTGGAAAATGAAAAGCTTGGTTTATCGTGTGAAAGAAAATACTATTTGACAAGAAACTCAATCCGATAATTTTGAAGGAAACGTTCAGGACTTGAAAGGAAAATAATAATAATTTGTACCGAGCAAAAAAGTAACGGCAAGCGTACGACGGGAAATCGCCGATGAATATTGAATGGCAAAGCAAACTTGTATTAATATAAAAATAATATGCCATATTTATATAGCGCCATATACCACAGTCCCATGGCGCTTTACATTTTACTGACATATCCCGTCAGTAAATTTTTCGGACTGCAATTGGATTGGATTCTCAGATGTAGCCGAGCTCTTCCCGCTGTTGATAGATTGAAAGAACATCTTGTAAATAGTATCTATAGTTGTCAAAGATATAGAAGATGAAATGGCTGCTTCCAGCGAGAAAATGGCTTCTAAAAACACGAAGAAAAGTACGGCCACTCAAGAAGTCAAGTGATTTTTCAACTCAAATCGTCCACAAGCATGCACACTTTTGTTTCCAGATAATGCTTTCGGGTTCCTGGTAAAGTTGTGATTGAACCTCGGTGCAACTAATTAAAATACAGGTCAGTTTCCATCCTTAAAAAGTATTTTTGATGTCGGTTTGCCGCGAAATGGGTTCCTGGCATGTGCTCCACACAGTGCGAAGCTCATTGCAGACAATCAAGCTAGCTCATTGCAGACTGGAGTATTCAGCCAAGCCCCATAACTGGCCATTATATTGTCAGATGAAATAGGAGAAAATGCACATCCTGTTCGACCAATGATTGTAGACTTTACTGCAACAACAGTTCTGCGACTATTTCACGACCACAAAATAGGCACGTTTGCGCATGCGTTAATTTTTCCACTTCCGGTTTCTAACAATTCTAAACATTTTGTGCGCTTTTTAAGGTAATTCAAAAACGTACAACATGTTACCGCAACGAAGTTTGCGTTAAAAATCACTGTTGAGTTTTCGCGCAATATTACACGAAAAATTGTCCTTAAAATTCGTCACGCGTAACATTCCCTTACAACAGAAACAACGTAAATGGAATGAGAAATGATTCTTATTGAAATCAATGAAATCACGATACCTGCGCTATATTTAACAAATATGTCATTTTGTCCCGCGTCTCTCCTCTTATTATGCACAGATGACGTCACAATGTGATGAGTCATTGTCACGTTGTGACGTCATCTGTGCAACTATAAAATGACGGCAAACCCACGGAAAAATAACATCTATTTATTTTATACATAAATATTGTCAATCATGCGGTCTACTGACCAGTCAGAGCGCGGGTTCAACATGCACTGTTTGTTGTTTATCTCTTTGTGTTTCTATTTCAACCCAGGGACGTTCACCATTCTCAAGCTGAGTTTCGTGATTCGTCGTAAGAAGTTCTACTATGTCGTGCAGACCTACATCCCAACAATTCTCATCACAATACTTAGCTGGGTTTCATTCTGGATCCCCCGTAGTTCGCCACCCGCTCGGGTTGCCCTCGGAATCACGACCGTCCTGGCGCTCACGACTCTTGTCTTCGGAATCCAGACGTCGATGCCGAAGGTGAGTTACGTGAAGGCGATTGACTGGTTCCTGATGGTGTCCTTCCTATTTGTGTTCACGGCCCTCATCGAGTACCCCAGCTCTACCTTCATCAAGTTCCAGGCCAAGAAGCTAACAAAGAAAGGAACTATTATTTTAAAGCGAGTGAAAGGAGAGAAGAACCATGATGACGAAAATGGCGGCGATTATCCCATGAGTGCCGCCAAATATGGGAGTACTAGCACCAACAAGGTGAGCTTAAGGTCACTGGATACCTTCAGGGTGCAGATAAAAAAAATGTATGCTATGTTTTCCTCTCTTTTTAATACCTTTCACTGAGTTTCAAAAATTTTCATTATCGTGCAAAAGTTTCAGGTGGATAGTTACGTTATATTTAACAAATCGCACACATTTTGCCATTGTCACACGCTCGTTGTTCCACTTGAGTTTTGAACATTTTATGGCGTCATTTCTATGATCAATACGAGTACAGACAATGGCAAAATGTGTGCGATTTGTTTTTTTACAACGACGAAGCAGTTTAATATAATATAGCTTCAAATGAGTGCGTAATAAACTGCTTTCGAGTCGAAGTCAAAACGTAAACACTTCTAATTACCGTTGCCGAGAGAAAGTTTTCTTAGACAAATGGCAATTTGGTTCACCGATTAACTTCTGTAATTGATGGAATGCATGTGAAATCCTTTCAGTTTTTTTTTTCTGGATCAGAAAAGTTATTGTTATATAATTCAAAACTTCTGAGCTCTGAGAGAACTGGTCTAGTCACAAAGTCTGCATGACTACAAATTCGCCGAAACTTTCTCCACTCAAGAGAAAACTCTCATTTTGCCAAATGGCACACTACAAAGAAGTTTGACTCACCGATTGACTTCTAGTAATAAAATGCTTGTGAAATCCTCACTTTCTTGTTTTTGGAAGCGAAGTTAACACCATTTGAATTCACAAACCTCGCTGTGAAAGCACTTTGCAAAGCTACCACGGCTTGCGAGTGACGTCATTTTCATTGTATGTACTTATTTTGCATATAACGAAGAGCCAATCAGAACGCGAGAAAATTGGATGTTGTTGTAAAATCGCATATATAAAATGACCCAGAGGAAACTCGCGCGTTGATTAGCTGAAAACCAAGTTTCTATAAGTCTGTAGACATAAATTATCTGCCATATCGCTGTGGTGTTGGCACGCGATAGACCAATCCAAGGTTATTTCCGCTATCTTAGGGGTGCAACATTAATGAGTGCTCGGTCAAGCGTGTAAAATGTGGCGGACTCAGAGCAATAGCTTCTTGTAGTGCTAGCACAGGAACCCCGTTTTGAATCTTTTTGTTTTCTTTTATATAAAGGGGGCCAGATTGTATATATGTTTTGATGCCTAGCGGCTCATTATTTTAAAGTTTTTCTTTGTTCTCCTAAGAACCAGAGAACAAAGACATGGACAGCGGGTTATATTACAAAATGACGGGAGCATACTAAGAACGCGCGATTTCATTGGCTGCTCAGTGTGCTTGATTTTCTTTTATAATATAAATTACGGGAGCATACTAAGAACGCGCGATTTCATTGGCTGCTCAGCGTGCTTGATTTTCTTTTATAATATAACTTACGGGAGCATACTAAGAACGCGCGATTTCATTGGCTGCTCAGCGTGCTTGATTTTCTTTTATAATATAAATTACGGGAGCATACTAAGAACGCGCGATTTCGTTGGCTGCTCAGTGTGCTTGATTTTCTTTTATAATATAAATTACGGGAGCATCCTAAGAACGCGCGATTTCATTGGCTGCTCAGCGTGCTTGATTTTCTTTTATAATATAAATTACGGGAGCATCCTAAGAACGCGCGATTTCATTGGCTGCTCAGCGTGCTTGATTTTCTTTTATAATATAAATTACGGGAGCATCCTAAGAACGCGCGATTTCATTGGCTGCTCAGCGTGCTTGATTTTCTCATAATCCAAGTAAGAGAATTTATTTCCGCGTATACGTAGAACATAATCTCGTTCCAGACTAGCTCTTTCCGGACTCTTTAATCAGCGATTGTCGACCGGTTTAGAATAGAGCTGGAGATACGTAATTTTCGACCCCTTGATTTCTGGGCTTCCGGTTCATGTGCGCATGCTTCTGCAGCTCTTCCTTAGAAAATCTATACAATGCAATGCCGTAAGAGCAACATAAAACAAAAATCTTAATTACAAAATAGAATAACTATACATGTACGTGAAAATGCACGCAGTCTATGCTAATGGTATTTTTTTCGAAAAACTGGTTGTGGAATTGAAGCAATTTAAAAAGGCGAATATCTTAGATATTAGATTTTTACTTCCTTGGATAGTATACACTAATACCGGAAGGTGCATAAAATAATAAGAAAGCTTAAAGCTAGTTACAATACAATGGTGAAGTACAAAGTCAATAAAATAGTGCAAGTGCGGACAATAATAGTTAAATACAGGTATAATAAATAGCCATGTAAATGTAGCTATTTTAAATAAATAAATATATAAACAAATTATAAATGCCTCAGATGTGGAGGAGGCTTCGTGGACTTGATCGCAGGGCCAATAATGCTAGAAAATAATGCTAATGACGGTGTGTTATAGCTACGTGAACAGGTAACTTATTCCATACACGAATTGTTCGGACGTAGAAAGAGTCGCTAAAGGCCAAGACATTACACGCAGGTTGGCAGTAATACAGATTATTGTGTCTGGGGTTAGGGACAATATTGTGAGGGAAGTCTATGTCCACCAGGCCATTACGAATTTTATAAAACATAGTGGCTTCGATTCTCAAGAGTGTCCCAGCCCAGCGAACTAACGAGGTCGGAGGTGCTAGTATATCGATCATAGTTATTGCAGACAAACCTTGCTGCAGTCTTTTGAGTTTGTTCTAACTTAGATATATTAGAATCAGTATGAGGGTTTCAGGCCTCTGATGCGTATTCAAGCCTGGGTCTAACAAGCGATTAGGAATATAGTAAACGAATTGCTGGAAAATAAAACTTTTCTACGCCCGTCGTTACTGCTGAGCAAGTCTACTGTTCTGGTTGTTCAAGTCCCTAATAACCTTTCAATAACAGGTGCATAAGGTCTGAGTATTCCTTGTTGTGCTACGTAAAAGGATCTAGGAGTACAACAAACAGTGGTATATCCCTGTTTTAGAAAGTTTGAACAAGTTGTTAATTGGGCTCCCTGTGGCGTGCTCCTGACGTTACGTTGCTAAGTAACGCCAATCGGTTGACGTCAGCCAATCGGTTGTCGCTTGTCGACCGTCCGTCCTAACCACCGCTGTAATCGTTTTGTAGCAAGCGGTTTTCAGAGCCTTTTTCCACAGTAAACAATCCAGAAAAAAACACCCTATGAGTCAGTTCTAGTTGTGAACAATCCTTTTGTAAAATAGTAAGCTGAATATAACTCCTTGATCTCTGCAAGGCGCTTGGATGTCGTTGAATTTCATTGCCATAGTTTCATACCACGCTCCTTCGTGCTCATGATCATTTGTTTTATCATGTAACAACACTAAAGTCTGTAATAACCCTGTTCTGACTAACACTATTTTCTAATGTGCTGTAATTTCAGGAGGACAGCTTAGAAGAGCAATCTAACATCGTAAGAAGCTTGATTTACAACTTCTTAATCATATTTTATTTAGCTTTACCTCCTATTATGCCTTCAGTGCTCATTAAAATACATCTTATGCATGGTCAATGAATGGCTTGATAATAATCACGCAATAAATCCACCAATAATCAAATACCATAATTACTGATATATCAGCCAATCGCTAAAGTTCTAAGCTGCTGCTTACTAGCTCATTCTTAGTCTTCTGCGAGGCTGGGAGAATAAAGTACACGGAACAAGTCGAACAAGTCGAAACGAAGCCTTGCAGTCCGACCGTTAAACATGCAGTTTTACTTGATTATATGCACGATGCGACTTTTATCTCAGTTAATGGCAGACGTCTGAAAATTAAATCAGGCTTGATATAAACGTTTGCAGGAAAGTGTTTTATGTTTATATGTTCGTTACGTAAGATTTGGAAAAAAGGAACAACGATAAGCTAGGAAACCCTTCATGTATGCTGACCAAAGGGCTAGCTCTGGAATGGTCAGTTTTATTTGGTTGTTGGTCATTCAGTTGGTATTCGATCCCGATGGTTGCACTTTTATAGAATTGCATGTCTGCATGCACAATTACCAGGTTTCTAAAGGTAACGTTAATTCATTGTATACTTTTGGTTTTAGCAAGAAGAAAGACACAGCAGATTGCGTAACCATAGAGACCCAGTTGATGGCAATGACGTCATAATCAACCATCGGAGGTACGACACAGATGGCTTGCGCGAACTTTCTGCGGGGGATCCTGACGTCACAAGCTTCAATGAAAACTTTATCGACAACGAAGAGATCAATATTGTCGATAAGTACGCCAAAATCTGCTTTCCAGCAGCGTACTTCCTGTACAATGTGGGTTACTGGACTGTGTATCTGTTGGCAGCTTCTCAGGGGAATTAAGGCATGGGTCTCAAACTATTCCAATATGGCCGCTGCAAATCAAGAGGGGGTGGTCTATCTCGTTGTGCTTGTTAGATATAGTCTCGGCACTTTTACAGAATCCATAAAGTCACAACCTTAATACATTTTTGTGACAGTTTCCATGGAAACGTGTAATGTGACCTTTGAACTCTAATTTTAAGGAAAATTGGGAAAAGCCTCCTGGAGGTCGGTAAAAGTTGTTAATATAGTGGAAATTTTCATGCAAGTGAATCAAGGTTAATGCACACGTTGCTGCTCCAATTTGAAAAGTTGGTTATTTTAAGGGGAAGGCAATTTAAGGCAAGTATGAAATTTGATATCCTCAAGTTTCCACCGAATTAACGAACATTCCAATAATAACCAACTTTTCAAATTGGATCACCGAAGTGTGCACTAACCTTGATTCATTGCATGAAAATATCTATTATATCAACAACTTTTACCGACCTCCAGGAGGATTTTCCCAATTTTCCTTAAAATTTTCCGTGGAGACTGTCACAAAAATGTGTTAAGGTTGTGACTTTATCAAATATGTCAAAGTGTCAAGACTATATCTCACAAGCACAAAGAGATAGAGCACCCCCTCTTGATTTGCGGCGACGGCCATATTGGAGACCCATGCCTTAACGCCCCTGAGTTGAATGAGGCTCGTCAATATCGCCGGATCCTATACATCAAGTGAATAGTTGAATGGTAGACTATTTTTTGGATTTGAGTGCTGCGTATACGAGATATATAGGTATATACCTCCAGGTTTCTAATGATATAACGTCTTGACTATCCAGCAGTTAATAACCATACAAAAACAATCTGGTAGAGATAAATGACATTCTATAAACATCCATGTTATATTTGAAGCTTCTATCAGTGATTTTAACAAATATTTTAACTAAATCAGAAAAAGTTTCATTCACAAGGAGAACGAAATGCTCTGGGTGACATCACATCATAATAGCACATTCGAAATATCAACCGGCTTTGTACCTCATAGACGCAACACTCAAATCAATAAATATTTTACTATTCAACTATTCACTTGATGTAGAATCGATATGGATGATAAAAAGATAAGCGTTATCTAGAGACACTTTAAGTCATTACAAAACACTATCACTAAAATCAAGTAGACACGTATAGATACCACATGTCACTCGACTGGACTCACTTATGGATTTCAGTTTACTCCAGTGGTGCTTGGATACTTAATTAATAATATACCTTCACTAGCAAAGGTATTATTTACATATATATGCATCTTGTGCATCGTCCAAGGTCTGACCTACACATTTGAACAGAAGACGGACATTGAGATTATCCGAACGTACTAGAGTGCATGATTGATTATTTGTTCAAATCAGAGATGTATAACGAAAACTGGAATGGCTGCAAGAGAACGAGAAGGCCGGTAATACGAATTATTCACAGAAGGCAGTGTGGCTTATAAAGCCGAAACGTCGATTCCTGATCAGAGACCAAGAACGGCCGTGAATAACGTTGTACGGTATTCTGTGTCGACGGCCTAAAATAGCGCCAATTTAGCTATAACTCTGGAAGGTTAATTCATTTCCACAACACAATCAAATAATTTAAAAAAATGCTATGGATGAACATTCAAGTTTAATTGTCAAGTAATGATGTAAAACTTGATCTGAGGCATATCGTACAAGACTGCTGTCCAATAACCAGTATTGGAAGGCAGAGTTTTATCGAGTAAGAATTGTTTCCAGCTATTGAGAATATATAATATAGCAAATTCTTAAGTCTATGCCATCTGACTACCGAACAATGTTATATTGCACGATCCAACTTTGCTCGATTCAACATTGGTGGACCATTTGTCATCTCAATACATGTTGGATCGTGTTTGTCTAACATTTTTCAGGCTTTCATCCGGATTGCTGTTGTAATATGGAAAATAGGCGTGCTTTAAGCACGTCATTTTAGAACTGTGGTTTTGGTTGAATGTGCAGGAGCACCCAACGTAAAACTTCATTACAACTTCATAAAAACTAATTTTCTGATTTTTTTTATAACATATTAGATGTATTTAAACATATTTAAGAATTTGTTCTTTCAGCTGGCAGGCGAAGGCAACCATAATCTGCTGTGCCAGCCAGCCTAAAGTGCATGAACTGAATTTCTAAATTTCTCAGAAGGAAAATTTGAGTGCAGAATGGCGCGCGCTCATTGGCTAAAAGCGATCACGTGACGTGATAGTTGTCGTCCGCGGATGCAAACTATCAGGCGTTATAGTTCACCACAACATTTTGGTGCGCGCTCATTGGCTAAAAGCGATCCCAAAAAAATTGAGTAAATTACAGTACCAACGAAGTGGTAGAAAACGGTCAATTATGCAAGATACAGAAATCAGAAAATATGCAATACTGACAGGCCACAAAAAAAGGCATGAAATGTTTTAAATTTAATTACATAAAGGTATGTCAGCCAAATTTTAATACCCTGCAAACTTTACTCGTTTTGCAAATGGAAAGCAAAAAGTGCAGAATTTCTCAGCTGAAAACTATCAAAATGCAGAATTTTCCAGCCGAGTGGGCCACAAAAACGTGTATCTTGCAGAACAGTTTTTTGGGTGTTCCGGAATGATTGTGTTGATCAACATTTTCGGAAAATTTCCATGCCAAAAGCAACAACAAAGAAAGACAAGAGCAAGCAAAGAGGTGCTATTATTCGCAGATTTTTTTTATAGAAAATGAGGCTTGAGCATAAGGATAAGGATAAGGATAATTTATTTAACGTCGTTGACGTACAGGAGTGGTTTCCCAATCTCCCGAGCCAAAGGCTCATGTAAAAATGCACTGACTGAGAAAAAAATGATCAGTTGTTGTTCGTATTGTGTAAAGTAGGTCACCCAAAAATGAATATTTTAATCAGCGATTAACTTAAAATTATGCATTCAGGTAGTATTTGAATGTTTTTGGTTTATTTCTATGCGAAGTTCTTCTTAAATCATTTCAGCAAAGCTTCCCAAATATTTGAACAACTGGCTGAATCTTTCAGTTGATTTCATGTTATAGCAACTGTGGTTTCATTCAGCGTCGTATCTCCATGTTGCCAGGGAATAGATAATTTATGAAGTGTAAGTTGGTCGAGTTTAGACTTTTTTTAATGATAATGAAGAAGGATCAATCGAAAAGTTAACATTTATTCAGTAGCAAAACTATACCAGATCGATCACTTTTGGTGACAACAGGGAAATGAAGTAAACGCAAATAATGCAAAGAACCTAATATAAGTCGATATAATTCGGGAATCTTTTTGAAACTGACGAAGTCTAAATATTAGTTATGATGTCTATCTAGTATTTTAGCATAACCGAGCCATCGGCAAACCTACGAAGCTGTCGTTTATCGATCGAAAGACGGCGCTAATTTCGAGCGCAGACAAAAACAACAACACAGACAAAAATCACCTGGAAAAGTTCTTCAGTATTTTCTACATATTTTCCCGATATAAATCGCCAGCTAAGTTGGAAAGAACCATAGCTTCGTTATGCTAAAATAATTAGACTTCTCGCTCTTGGTTTCTATCGAAAAATTTTGCGCGCGCTCATTGGCTAAAAGCGATCACGTGACGTGATAGTTGTCGTCCGCGGATGCAAACTATCAGGCGTTATAGTTCACCACAAAATTGTGGCGCGCGCTCATTGGCTAAAAGCGATCACGTGACGTGATAGTTGTCGTCCGCGGATGCAAACTATCAGGCGTTATAGTTCACCACAAAATTGTGGCGTGCGCTCGTTGGCTAAAAGCGATCACGTGACGTGATAGTTGTCGTCCGCGGAGGAAAACTATCAGGCGTTATAGTTCACCACAAAATTGTGGCGCGCGCTCATTGGCTAAAACCGATATTGTTTCTCCGCGAGCGGAAAATATCAGCGAATACACCCCCTGTGAGCGTATAAGCGCGCGTCAAAGAAAATATTTGAAGGATGATAACGACAATAACCTACATTGTGGCGTCGAAATATGCCCTGATCTCGGGAACTGTTCTCTTATCGGATCAGATCATGTCCGCGGACGAAATATCAGGGCATATTTCGACGCCACAAATAGGTTATTGTATTTATAGTTCCCCGACGGTTATAGACTGAATCAATCAGGGTAGAATTACGGGTTTGTTCTCACTTGGAATTCGGGTTTTGTAGCTATCGTTTCCACTATTTGTATAATAGAAACTTCGAGCTCGCATTATGTTAGTAGGTGCCCAAAATGATGGATTCAATTTAGTGGCGGCGTCTGATAGTGCGAGACTCTGTTTAACAGAACTGGTCCATTTGGCCCCGCGCAAGATTGCGTCTTCCTCCCTGACTAAAGAACATGTAAATACAATGTTACTGATAAGTGATGCTAATGCTGACTTTGTTGCAGAAAATGGGAGCGCCAAGCTGGACTTGGCTTCCTGGATATTGTAACAAACTCCAGCATTGTCACACTCCGCACAAACGTATGCGTCACAGACCATTTAGAGCAAACTATGCCAGGTATAACACAATATCATTGGTATTTACAATACAATAGAAATCAGCAGTATTTTCAATATTAAGATAACTGTAAGCTTATTTTGTGTTATAAGATGGGAATGTTGCAGGTTTCTACAAGAGCAATGATTATCCTAAAGCTGCCTATATGACTACTGGTATACCAAAACTTTGTCACTTAAGAGGTACAAGAAAATGATGGACCACAATTCTTATCGAGCCTAAAATATCCAATGATTGACACATAGGAATTGTGGATAATAGAACGGTGGTTAAAGGATGCGTTGAGACAACATTACCTGTCATTTACAGCTCTGTAATATTCGTTTGTTTACTTACCATTTTGAAATAAACTTCTTTTTATCTGATGTCGTTCCCTAATCTTCGAGTTCGATTGCGCCCTCAGTCCTCAGCAGTTGTTTCCCTGTAGCAAATGAACTTTGCAGCCCAAATAGCAGCAACAATTGTCGCTTAATCGCTTAACCTCCACAATTGTCCATAATCAACTAAAAGTCGATTAAGGCATGATAACCGCCGTTGGTAGCTCGTAGCAGCTGACGTTTCGAGCTTTAGCTCTTCCTCTTTGACGAACTGTTTATCTTCCCCGCCAATGCAGAACAACACTTGTTTTACAGGAACTGGTAATCTATTGCATATTCACCTTATTCCGATATCGGAAGAGGTCTGAAAACAATGGTACCAGCTGCGAGATGCATGCCAGTTGTCCCAAAGATAGCAAAATGAGAGTCTGTCAGAAATGTCTTAGTTTCTGTCATAAGGAATTAATTGTGTCATAAGGAATTAACATCATCTTGCGCCATCGATTATTGTATATTTTTTTATCCCAGGATAACTAGCCTCGCTTTGATGACTTTATGAACAAGGTCGATACAAGCTACTAACAGTGCACTATAGCATAGCCACAATACAACACGCGCGCCCTCTGATAGCAATTACAGTATGACAGTAAACGATGATTTTTGTTGGTCCTTGTATATATATGTAGTATGCTAATGGTATCCTATAATAATGTAGCAAATTTTAGAAGACTCGGACACAAGCTAACCAGGAGTATATTACAGAGTGGCGTTCCACTTCCCACATTTTATTGTCACAACACTGTAGACGGTAGAGTTATTTTTAGCATAGAGTTTCCCGCGAAAAGAAACAAAGGCCGTCACTTTTAACCAATCAGGATGCACTGAAAAATTGTAATTAACACGGTTCAAACTGCTAAAAAATACTAAAGCGCAAGAGAACAAAAAACAACGTAATCGCACACCAGAACTTCGCGGCTATAAATAGACACATCATCTACTGTGTTAGGGGCCAACACAAGGGCACAGGAACACTCCTGTGTAATATACTCCTGCGCTAACTCATCATGATTTGCCTAAGAACGATACCAACAAACTATACTATGCGGGAATGAGCATATCCAGGGCCACATACGATTTTACTTGAATATATGTAAAGTGCTTTCTGAGATGTTCACAGTTACAAGCAGAAAATAAAAGAAACAGTATGCTGTTGGCCATTTTTACTGTGAAAACTAAAACAAAAACAATTCCAGCCAATAGGAAAGGAGGAAAAACAAAAGATCTTTGAACCACAAATTTGAGAACTTTCCTCAAATATGATTTCTTTGGAATCAAACAATAGTTTGATGAAACTAAATTAAAACTTCAATAATCATCTAAAAGTTATGAAAATATGTTACTTTGTTGGCTATGTTGAGCTGCTCCAATCTTGTTTATGCCGGAGTATCAACCAATTTATGAGTATCATGTATAGATCGTTCTTAGCCGAATCATTACTTAATGGAGATCCCCTAGCTACAGTGATTGATCCCATCATCTGTCACACATCCCATCATCTGTTTCTTGAATAAAAGATGGCAATATAATTCAGACTTTGCAAGATGCAGCAGAGGCGCTGGTAACTACATTTTAAAACAGACATGCAAGTCCTGATACACGAGAAGTACGCGTATGACGTCATTGATGATACTTACAGTCAGACTTATTAAAAAGGTGTGTATGTGCGGAGATGCAGGATCCTTGTTTGAATCTAATATATTTTTGTAAAACAATATATGTGAAATTCCGGGTTATAGACTGAATCAATCAGGGTAGAATTACGGGTTTGTTCTCACTTGGAATTCGGGATTTGTAGCTATCTATTCCACGTAAAACCGGATCCGGTTTTTTTTATATATTGTTTTATTTAAACAATATTAAAGCGATTGCCCCAAAAGCCAAAGGCTTATCGTTGGGGCTCTCGCACGATAACTTACATATAATAACGTTCAGTTACACACGGTAAAGAAAAAGAAAACAGAAACAAGCAAGAAAAAAAAAACCGTGAAGGTGGTAATTGCCATCATGAAGAAAAACGTGTAGAATCGAAAATATATTTTTGCACGCTTGAAAATAGCGAAACATTAATATTATAAGAGACATTACGAATGCCATGCAAGATCCATTTTAAACGAGTACATTTAGAGGCATTTGTCCATTTTACACCAACTAATTCAGCAGCAGAGGCAAGCAGAACATCACGATATCGGACACAGTCCAAAAACCGGTTTGGATCCGGTTTTGGATCCCATGGCCGAACATATCTACAGTTTATCGTCCCGGTGCCCCCGGGGTATTTCAGTAATATCACAGGTAGTTTTGCCTGTCACGGTTATCCTGATGAATTGTTAGAAGAACAGAAAGGTTGGAAGGGAAGGAGGCTTTTAAAACTAGTCGTAGCGAGGAACAAACAAAATTTTCAAAGGGTGAGTCTTAGGGCCTTGTTACATGGAGAAAGTTGTCCCGGGTAGAAGGGATAACCCTCCTAGCCGAGTTACCCGGGGAGGGACAACTTTCCATACATTTCTCTGTAAACCACAAGCAACTGTTTACATTGCGAATAAACTCGTCCCGGGTAGAAGGGTTGTCCCTGGCCCAGGGATATCTCGTCTCGGCGAGAAGGGTGTCCCTTCTTCCCGGGACAACTTTCCGACATCAATACGCCATATAAACACTTTGTCCCTTCTCACCGGGACAACTCGGGCAAATCGATCACACAGAGTACGCGCACTGTGATGCGATTCTTGGAATCGAAAATGTGCCGGCGAGGTTAGCTTTCCATATAAACGCTCGGTAAAGTTGTCCCTGCTAAAGAGGTAACCCTTCTACCCGGGATCCTGTAACAAGGCCCTTAAAGGAGCCGTGTTACAGTAAGACGCGGCATTTATGTTCACAGTACGGGCCGCACATAGTTATTTTCTGGCAGTGATTTTTATATAAACTGACGAACCTCGCGCACATGTGGGATGGTTACAATCAAAGCAGATAAGCAAAAAATAACTAACTAACTGAAAAGGAATATTCAAGGAAGATATAGCGTATCATTTCACTCAAGCATTGAGGGAGAAGACTTAAGAGGGCATCCATGTGAAAACCAGGCACCCTGAAAATATGAGTCTACATGGTACATCTCAGATTTTGTTCATATTTTGCACATATGTTACTATTGGCCTGGCATTAGACTTGGTAGAATATTTTGGAAAAATTCCAAAAACTGTAAGAGATATGGGGGTCGGTACGAACTGCCTCGGTTTGAGGGGTATTTCCACTATGTATTTTTAGTCATGTTTACAGAATATTTTTGAACAAACCATATAAGCTATATGCACAAAACGTTTCTACAGCATAAACACGACCAATTGCAATTTAATTATGATATAAGTGCCAACAAATATTCAGTATTCAAGGAGTAAGGCTTTCATGTACAAGTGACTTCCGAAATTATTTTTCAAAAAGTCAAATTTTAGGGTAAAATGACATTCGAATACTATCGATGCGGCGAAATTGTAGAAGATGAGAGAGTTATTATTTTGTAGATCAGTCATTTGGAAATACAACTGGGGACTAAAAAGTTTGTAAAGTTTATTCAGCTTAGGAGCAGTGAGGCCAAAGTAACATACTCCCAACGCCCGGGTCCAACGTAAATAAACAATCAACGCCAGATGCAATCTGTATCGTGTGCAGAATAACGGGACAAATAACGGACAGGAATGAGAAACATAGCCCTAAAATAACTGGGTGATAAATTTATTTGTCACTTATGCCTATGGTTTTGCAATAAACAACAACTAATTAACAATCAACTTCAAAATAAGAGAAATTAGTAATACGAAGGATGAATCAGCGATAAATGCATACCTGATTCTAGCCTTATTTGTGCTCTCCTCCCCAGCTCTGTCATGGTCTCGAAGCCACAACTTACGATAATTATCTTCTTGTCGATTTTACACCGAAAGAACATTTACCCATTATAGTTTATACAGATGGCTTTGTAGCATCCGCCATTTTATTTAGGACTAGAACCCAGTCTGCTGTTGTGCACCACAGGTAGCCCGAACACATATGTGTACATTCCATGTGGAATATTGGAAGAAAAAACTCTCTACCGTTGAATCAGCCTTTCCTTTCTTGTCTATTTATATATATATATTGCTGATCAGATCCCTACACGCTAGGAGATCCGGTGTTTTATCATTTCGTCTGTGGTGCTCAACATATATACCAGAGTGGGTAATTTATATTGAAATATTTATGAATCTCATGAAACAGAACTGAAAATAATCATAATGCACTACTTAATACATCTACATAATTTTGTTTGCAAAACTTAAATTTTTTCAAGCTGATTATAGGTTAAAATTACCCATGATGCACCTGATATATGTAACTGTTATGGGGTCAAATGTTTGCATACATTCATACACAAGGTCACAACAATGAATTATAAATGATTTCTAGCATCCCGTGCATATATCCTGTATATTCACACGACCCACATACGGCCATCCCAATATTCCAATAAAATGTTCCGTTTCCAATCGCCAGACCGACCCAATTTTTTTTGGAAAAGTTAACAAAAATACAAAGCTTGACATTGACCCAATTTTTGGGAAAAGTTAAAAAAAAAAATTGAAGAACATACTTTCATACTACACCTCTTTTCCTAGCTCTCTACGTATTTGCATTTTATTGGGATGGCCTAATCAGCTGTGTCGGTGCCGAACTGGAGCGCAGTGCCATCCTGGAAAGCGAAGTTCAGAAATGTCTGACGTATGTTGCTATTGCTACAAACTATCTTAGAAAAGGGTTCAGAAAACATCTGGGTGAACGATGAAACATATTGTGTGGATCGTGACAGACTTTATCCAGACCTGAATTACGCTGGATTTACATATACATGTATGTGCGGGGCGCTTGTTCAGACACACGGTAAGCCACGCAGTTTACAAGCATGAGTAGTTATGTTAGTTATCTTCCCATTAATGCGGCTGACCAACAAGCACTGAGGGTGGTCACTGCCAGATATTTGTTTAATGTCCAAAGTGGTTCCTTAGCGTCCTGTGATACACAGCTGCTGATGAATACGAGCGTCGTGAGATGCAATCTCGTTCCCAGAGCCCGCGATCATTTGACCAGCGCCAAGATACTGGCCAAAAGATCGCGGGTTATGAGAACGAGATTGCGTGAGACGGGACCGCCATTTTACGTGATCATCCGATCGAGGCACGAGGGATCGAAAAGGCGTAGGCGCGAACACTGCGCTTCTCTGTTTCTCTTAATGTTGCCTGGGTGGCTAATTGAACGAGCAGGAAGCATACAAATGTTTTGCTGCACGGGTGGATATACGAGGAAACGTTGTTGCCGAAAAAACAACTAACGAATGCGCACTGTGTCAAATTGTCTTGCCGGTGGGGTCTGGGTTTGTGTTGCTAAGAAACACATATGCTGTGTGTCACTGGAGCCTAGTAAACATTGTTTTCCTCTATAGCCAACGTGAAAACATTGTTGCGGAAGCAAATTTTGCCTCATCGAAACAACAAAATGTCTTTGAAATGCTTCAGAAAAATGTTTACCTTCCTGGAAGATTTTTTTTTTTTTGCGCAAATTTTCCCGCGGACTTTGACTCGTTTTTACAGACAAATGTATGGAAAACTAAATCCACGATTGCATGCTTCCCAGCACAGCTACATCCCTCAAATTTCGATCAATTAATCTTTTACCTGGTATCTTAAGTTTGTATATGAAGAATATTTCAGAAATTCGATTTTACGGATTTTATTTGTCATCGGATTCCCAAACACTGTATTTCGCGCCATGTTTACACCCCTTTCAAAATGTCGGAATTATAATAAACCGCGAACTGGTCTATTACCTTAAAACTGTAAAGAAATACGTTATTCTTTGTGTACGAGGTTTGTAGTTTCTCAGCTGTAGGATGTCCGGTGTCCGCGGGGAACAGGATATCAGGGCACGTGACTTGTCCCTTCGTGTGTACCGACCTTTACGTCTGCGAGCGGGCGAGGCGCGCGGCGTGATTTTTTTTCACTTGTGTGGGTTGTTCTTTTATCTTTTGTTTTCCATATTGATTTTCTTTGTGTTTTTTTATGCAACGAGCTCCGCTATAAAGAGATACGAGGACGACAGTAACAAATCGCATACAAGTGTATCACAGGCAGCTTTAAGCAGAGAGTGAGCCATTATGCACTAGTCTAAATCAACCCCCACCCCCCCCCCCCCCCCCCCACTCCCCCTCCCACCCTGTCCCGGGTTGGGGGAGGAGGAGGAGGGGGGGTTACTTTGACTAGTGCATTACCTAAAATCAAAAATGAATAAAATACCCTGTCTAGACAGTGCAGTACAGGTGAAAATATTTATAGATTTTATGATAATTTTACTTGACACGCGCCATCAACAACATCCGCGCCAAGTGCCAAGGCATTTCATACAATTCTTTGTAAGGGGGTCGGGACATGCCTTCAACGGTAATATAGTTGTTTTTCCCTGGTAACGCCGAGAAGATAAAAATTATGCCACATTCCCTCGTTGAATATACACAAAATGAGCACTTGATCAAGTCCAAATCCATCTCGTGGATAGGGTGGGAAATACACGTGCAGACGTTACACGCAGTTCCTGTCACGCAATTCTTGAGATATCATTATATCACTGAAGTGATTTCATCTATTTCGGTGATACCACATTTGATTTCATGGATTATACACACATTTTGGTATTTCAACGGAACGAACAGAATATTATGCACAAGATTGAAACAAATTGAGTACTCCGTAACAAGGTAGTAACGACATCAGAATGGCTTCCCGTTGCTGAATCTAAACGGTTCTAACTTGGCCAACTATTCGATGAGCATATAATAAAGGGCTTCCAAGAAAACGAAACCATTAGGGTTTTTTTTATTATGAAAAGAAAACATCGTTTCTTTACAGAATAAAAACTAAAACTGAACTTGAATAGAGAATCGGCGGAAGAACCTAAATACGACTGTACGTGCATTTCTATACTTGTCACTCATTCACCCCGCTACAGAGGCTCGCAAAATTCAGAGTGACTAGCCGGATTAGAAGCTGTATTTAAAGCGTAGCGTAGTTTGAAATCCTCTATATATCATATTCAAAGAAAATTCATTGTCTTTGATCCAATCAAACAATTTTAAACGAAGATACTGCCATAAACTATGAGTACCTATTTTTCAGCTTTGACTCCGTCAAACTCGACAATAATTCAGTCACTTTAGACATCTGCATATCAGGTGATGGACTTGGTCACCCTTCAAAACTAAAATAATATTGAAAATGAATGTGCATTCGAATTCTTAAAGCAATTATTGGCAGAAAATCTGTGAAGTTCACCGTATTTTCGATTTTAATCGAAAAAAAATCGCCGTGTCGCCATATCGTCGTTTGTTTCATAACTGAACATTGCGGATTTTGAGAGTGCGTAATCTCTAACCCAGCATTAACTTTACAGAGATTTTTTTTACCAGATGCAAAGATCTATTGTAAGTCAATCTAGGAATATTTCTAAATTCAAAGAAAAGAAGGCCGCAACTCTGCAAACGGCCATTGCCAGACAGCATTTATCGAGTTTTAAAAAGACCTATTAAAGTAGCGTTAAATAAAAATTCGACAGAAGCGACAAAATATAAATAAAATTAGTTGATTTTGGTTTTAATATGCTGACGGGACTTAGTACTAAAGCAGGTAAAAATATTATCTTTCTACTTAAAATCATTTGCGATTGCGACATGTTACAACATAAGGTATATTTTGCTCTGATTTTGAGCATTTCAGGGGGTCAAACAGTTTGATTGTCATATCTCAAAGGCCTTTTACATTTCAGCCAAACTATTTCACATGGGACATTAGCTAGTTAAGATATAAATGTGTGCCAAGTTTAAAGGAAATCGGAGAGGTGCACTGTAGACTCGTCTGCATGGTTTTCACATGGACCCTCTCTTAAACAGTTTGAAGCCAATTAGCAGCCACGGAATCCATACATACGCAACACCATGACATAGCTACTTTATGACTGTATACACTGCACTGATTGTTCAAAAATAATTTTGCGTTGTGGTAAACATGATTTATGAACGATACAAACTACTTACGGTCCTTTGAACCTCTTCCAAACTATTTCCCGGTTTTTTTCAAACTATTTTATAATAGTCAGACTCTCCCTCTCACTGCAGTGAGATAAATGAAACCTTAACTGTTGCCAGTATCTCTAAAACAACTGATCTATTTGTTATGTACTGCAGCTTAACCCAGGCAGAGAAATTGAGTTTTCTTGCAGTTTCGATTGAGCATTTTGGTTATAATTTGGAAAAACCGTGAAATAGTTTGGAAGAGGTTATTGAATAAAATCACAAACAAGCATGCACAAGGGATACAGAACTACAACCATTTTGTGAAACTGTAAGCTATAGCACGCCATGGATGCCTGCTGCCGCTACACGAACTGGTAGACATAGTAGTTATGATGAGTACCGACACCTTCATAACATTTCTTGATGTCATCCCTGCCGTATTCGTCGTACGTGTACTGAGCCTCTCTACCGGACCAACACTCTCCATAGAACTTAACCCCAAACACTCGATACGTGGGATTCCTTTGCTTGATCAGTCGCGCGCATGCGTCGACGGTAACCTTGAGGTCGTTCCATTTGATCTTGCTTCGTAGATTACCAACTAAGACGGGGATGGCAAAGGGTCTGCCGTCACGGAAGCAGCCCAGGGACCTGTACCGAGGAACGGGCCCAGTATGGGGCGATGATGTCACTGTCAACACAAATTCATAATTATATGTTTTGCTTTTATGAATACCTTGATTTCTGGGGTCTTGTGAAGAAGTAACGTACTGTCATAAAGAGTAAGAATCCATATGTGGCAATATGACATATTATGTTCGGCAGGGCAGTACCCAAATGATTTAGGCAGCGGACCACAATTGACAAAAGAAAATGACACACAAAAGATAATGAAAAAATAACAAGTGGCTGCGTGCAGCCTGTACTTGGGCCGTATGGAAGTTTTATAACTACAGACAACATGTTGAAATAGACCTTCTCGTGGTTTTATAGGAAGAGCTATGCAAAGTCTGTAACACACAATGATTTGGTTTACAGTATCGTGCAAATATAAACACACATGAACGATTTGGTTAAGGTCCCGTTCGTAGTGGAGGTCGCGATGCGACGCGAAAATATTAGTGTATTTTGAGGGTCAATAAAAGTTCCTTTATAAGAATAATAAGGTTAGGAAGAAGTTAAAATGTTAATAGAGTATCGAAGCCTGACGCGTCGGCGTGATAGCCATGTGACAAACGAATTCATCCCTCATCGATAAAATGGTAATGGCTCTATTATGAAATTTCCCACCTGTGACACCGAGACTCGGACTTGGACCCGCTTATGAGGTCTGAGTAATAAAGATCTAACATGCCGAAAAGGCCATTTAGGGGAGGGATGGGGATGGATATTTACTCTGACAAAATAAGGCTAACGCTCCGCAAGTTGCTTCGTCGATAAATTGGCGATTGGGATTTTTTTAGGAACTTTTAGCTAAAAAAGGTTTTTCGGTATCTTGAAATGATTTTCAACATAGAAATTATAAACACTTTGATGGAAACATGTTCCTGTTCCAAAATTCTTCCAATAATAACGCTTAAAGTGCAACTAAACCTTTTGCAATTTTTATACATATGAATCTTTGAAAGGTTTTGAGTACTTCTGCGAAGAAATTGTTGGCTTACAGAGAATACTCTATGCTCTAGGCTTGTTTGAAATGGTGAAAATTTGACCTTTCCTGACCCATGACCGCGCAAGAAAAAGCCTGGGTCGATTCTTCATCTTACGTCACCTCATTAATGCATTATTCTCCGTGGCGCCTTTCCATCACAACAACATCGATATATAGAGAATATACACAGTCTGTGAGTTGTTAGTAAAGAAAACAGTTATTTTAGAGTAAATGCTAAATATTTATTCAAATTATTGCAAAGTCGAATGAGTTGGATGACGTAAGATCAAGAATCGACCCAGGCTTTTTCTTACGCGGTCATGGGTCAGGAAAAGTCAAAATTTTACCATTTTAAACAAGCATAGAACATAGAGTATTCTCTGTAAGCCAAACATTTTTTCGCAGAAGTACTCAAAACCATTCAAAGATTCATATGTATAAATATTGCAAAAGGGGTTAGTTGCACTTTAACGTTAACTAGACACATTCGAAGAGAATACAAGGAACATATTCCTTGCTATACTCACAAGGACATAGAACATCGCTGTTACAGGGCTCCCTTGTGGGTGGCCGTATTGCGTGACGGCACATATTTGGCGTGACAGGCATGTAACGGCCGTGTTCGTTGAGACGTCTACAAGCCAGTCGACGAGTCACAAATCCACCAGCACACGTCTTAGAGCACTGAGAGGAAGCAAATAGTAGTCCAATACGTTATTGTTATCTACGTGTCAAAAATCCGGGAGGGGTGTACTCCCATACTGATCAGCTATACGGGTGTGTGCCGCCTCAAATGGTACGGTTTTCGAGCTGTTTTAGTCTGAAATAGGCTGATAAAATTTGTCTTTTTAGTCTGAAATAGGGTATGATTTTGACATGGAAGTATGAGACAGCACATGTTCATTGATTTCTCGTAGTTGCGCTTGTTATCTTGACATTGATCTTCAAAATGAATTGAGAAAGATAACAAATCGGACTACGGCGAAACATTGTCACTGGATTAAATAGCACAATTAAAGGTCGCTTTAGTGGTTCATGAATGGGGTATAGATTTTTGGGGTCAGGTGTGGCATGGAGAAGGGTATGAAAAATCATATATTTGGTCTAAATAGGGTAATATTTCGAGACCCATGCGGTACACCTCCACCCAAAAGTCCGGGTAGTACCCCAGGTCCCCGTATTTTTATCGGATGATGAATATTGAGTAGACAAAGTAGGACGGTACGATAGAGAAACGAGAAAGGTAGAGGATTTTATAACCCCATTTGAAAAGTAAAACAGATATTTCCTACCTTACTCCAAGCTAATGGCGTCCATTCGGGATGGCACGCTATCTCGTTGCACTCCCGTGATAGTGGTCCTGGGGCTCTTCCGCGACATTTAGATGCGAGCATGTGCCGATAGCGTCCCTCGGATACTTTTTGTCGACAGAATATGAGCCTCGTTTGGATGCCTTTACCACATGTTTTTGTGCAGGGTCTCCACTGCGATACATACCAGCTGAATGACAAATACAAATGATGTCTGGCTCGGGCTTAAATGCATTTTAACTTCAGTGTTCATCGACTTCTATTTAGTTGTTAAATATGAAATATACTCATTGCTTTTCATTGACAAGTGAGTTAATATCTGATGGACTAGTGTTAGATGGATTCTCACGCTCGAAGATAGGCACACAATGAGCTCTACTGATAATTTAGCGACTGTGCGGGGAAGCGTCGACAATTGTTGTCATCAAAACCATACTGAAATACGATCTTCAAGAAATGAGGTATTAGACTTACAGTGGTGTACAGGTAGCTGTGTTACACGCTCGCTTCTTGTCGGGTTTTCTTTCTCTTTTCAAACAAACTTCATCTCTAACGAACGTCTTGTCGTCATTGCGAATACATTCTACTGTTCGGTTCTGAGTACCTGGAAATATGATGTTATTTTTACATGGAATCTTAATTTGCACATCTCGGTTCTATTACTTGATTGAAGAATAGGTACTTATTGACTGAGTGGGAGGGCCGAACGAGAAAATATTTTGGTCGAGGTCATTATGTACGGACGGAGCGCAGTGATATTTTCCAGTCCGGCCCAACCTAACTCAGTCAGTAACACTAATTTCAAATGACAAAACAACAAGCCAAAACATATAGCAAGGCCGGACGCCTTTTTCCGTCCGCTAACGTCAAACACGTACGGTCCTCCTTTCGCAAAGAAACGCGCGTGGGGTCGTAGAGATGATACGATAAACTAGATTACGTATTTCCAAAACAATACACTCCAAACAAACATGCAAACACAGGTCATACGATAAACTAGATTACGTATTTCCAAAATAATTCACCCCAAACAAACATGCAAAAACGGTATGTCATTCAAGGTCAGAATTATGAAACTGAATAACTTTGTTAAGCATTGCCTTCGGTTACAAGAAGAAATAAGACGATATTGGCATTTCATGTATTATACAAAAACATGATTTGTAAACATCTATGATATCACCGTAGTTTGTATCAGTAAATTTAACAAACATTCTATAAAAATCAAATAATAGTTTCATTCACAAGGAGAATGAAATTGCAGTAAATTCCTGGGTTGTCATCACATTCATTAGCATTTTGGAAATATAAACCTCTATAACTCACCGACGCGACATTCAAATCAAGAAATATTCTACCATTCAACTATTCACTTGATGTAGAAATGTTTATGTCGTTGTCGCAAATATCTATAGGTGCACTGTTTTAACAAGACAAACAAACATCGAGGGCACAAATACGATGATGCTACATACCTCCTGCACATTTCTCGGAACACGCAGTCCATGAAGAATATTTCCACGTTACTTGGTCAGTGGTTACAGTAGATTTGCCAGGCGCATAGTACTGATAATCTACTCCTTTGTTCCTCACACTTCCGTTCTCCAAGTAAAGGAACTAAAAAGAAACATTAGGACGAGATGAATGCAAGCGTTGTTTGTTTTTACGGAAATCGCAGAGGAAATCGCATGAAAGCGAGTGTTATACGTGATTTATAGTTGATAATTCCTGATAATTGCACGGGCCTTTAGGTGAGTGCAATTTGTGAACTTTCAAAATTGTATAACTTTGTGCCTATAAGTCACGTTTAGCACCAGAAGTTCATGGGATTTTTTGCTTATAATACTGAGCAAGCAATTGCCGAGAGCGTGCAACTGTGCACTTTATAACATTTTGATGCACTCGTTATTGACCAATCAGGATCCAGATATTTTGTTGAGTATATTAATCTGGCGCCAAGTGTGATTTTCGAGCTAGAATACAGTATACAACATAGTTTTAATATAGTTTTGCACCGAAATTACTATTCAACTTACTAAACCATCGACGCATTTCTCACAATGCAACAATGCGATCCGTGAGCTTCCTAATGCAACTGTAGCAGCTTAGTATCGTTTACGGAAATATTCCGACTTGCGCGACGCAGTGCAACTGCTCGTGCACAAAACTGCTGCTACAATGATATACTTTTCAAATTATTTAAGGTAGTAAACAACTGATCTTTCAATAATAAACTTATAAAGGAGTCTAACCCTAAACACGCAAATTACGTCGATGCAGACGTAATTTAATTCGCTAGTTCGTTGATAGTAGAATCCGGGATAAAGGCAAGCCCTTGGTCACACACACTTACAACGATCCTGAGTCGTTCTGTAGTAGGACCCAGTGCGTACAACCACTCTCTGTCCTTTTGTTTCTCACGATAGTACATAATCTTGGTACCTGCAGCACGTATTGTCTTGCTATAGGAAGGAACCGTTATGAGGTAGTTGCCTTTGGAATCCTGTGCGTCTAGGATGAACATAATGTGTTTTTTTATATATTGCGCAAGTTATATTAAAATGATCAAATGCGCATTACATGTTTTAAGTAAAAACTGACATGTACACAGAATCATTAAACTATATGGTAATAAAGTATTATAATAAACTATAAACCAATATATAAATCTAACGTGACAATATAATAAAAATGACCAATTTAAAATTTAAGAACTTATCATTACAATGGAAGTTGATAAAATACTAGTAAGCTAATTTAAAAAGATAGGTCTTCAGATGGCTCTTAAAAGTATTAATATTTTCAATCATGCGTAGTTCCTTAGGTAAAGAGTTCCACAATCTAGGCGCAGCAATAACAATTGCCCTAACACCCAATGTAGTCTTAGTTCTGATTGTAGGAGTAGCAAGCCTACGACTTTCTGAAGATCTAAGACCAAATATCATATACTTTCAAACTTTTAAGAAAGGCGTATACTCCTGAACCCGGTTGTTCGAAGCAAGGGCAAGTTCTACCCTAGGGTTAAATAGCTATCTCGAGGTTAAACTGCACAAATTATAAGTACATATTCATCGCTAAATTAAAGAGAATAATTAATTAAAGTTACCCTTGCTTCGAACATCCCGGCCCATATTTGGAAACAGATTTATCATTGTTGATTCGGTGCGAGCTTTCTCCGGCCAAGCTTAAGGAACGTTAAGCCGTATTTTGTTGGAGGCCGGGGTAGAAGAATTAAGTAAGTAAGTAAGTACGTGACTTTATTTAAGTGACAATGTATTTAGCTTTGCAGCTAATTGGGGAAACTGGTCCTACGAGTTTACGTCCTTATCCGATAAGACGAGAAGGTCTAACCGTTTACTGTTGGATTATGTAAAGGCAGCACCTTCTACTCAGTTATTTTAAGACCCTGAGTGTTGGTCCGGCCGGGGTTTGAACCCGCGACCTTCCGCTCGACAGACCAGCGCTTAACCACTGAACTTCGAACAACCGGGTTCAGGATCGAGTATACGCCTTTCTTAAAAATGAGGAATGTGGAAGGCATAGCAGATATGTTGCCGGGGACTTGAAGTTCTGTGTGCGTGAATAGTTATTTTCTTTGATAATGCTTCTTGCGCCATATCACCAAAACAGAATGTCTAACGAAATGTTTGTCTCATACAGATTTACTTGCCGTAAGTAGCAAAGCACTATGCATTAATATAAGGAACGTGGTACATTTTAACTTGCTGTGCGTATATGTCAATGCTTATTACCGATCAGGTTTTCGTCCACTCCTCTCTCGTGCACAAACACGTGTGTCCCCCCAACAGGTACAATAAACATTAGATCTGGATTTTCTTTACCTGAAATCAATAGAGTAATGATGACAATGATGGAAAAGATAATGATTCTAATGTTAATGATAATGATTCTAATGTTAATGTTAATGATTCTAATGTTTATGATTCTAATGTTTATGATTCTAATGTTAATGATACTAATGTTAATGATAACGATAGTGAACAGGGAACAGGGAACAGGGAACAGGGAACAGGGAACAGGGAACAGGGAACAGGGAACAGGGAACAGGGACACGCCTGGCATAAGTTACCTCAAAATCGATCACTAAAAGCGAGCCAAAAATATATAAACCAGCACATCTTGTTTAATTCGCTGTCAAATTTAACGAAATTTTTATATGTTAATATTAAAATGAAATAACGTCTTTAGGATGAAACACGTTTCTATATAGACGTTGGTGTGACGTCATAACGAACGACTCCTTTTAAGGTCAAATTCTGCGTTACCTATACGTTTGAAATAAAGCATGTTATCACAACAACATAAATGTGTGTTTTTGATTGCCGCAATTTTAAAGTCTCTACGATAAATATTTGCTGAGTTATTAAGAACTGAAGTTTCCTGTGACGTCACATTTTCTGACGTCATGGGTCTGACATCAGTCATGCTTTCTAAATGGAATAAACATAAAAAAGACCATATTGCGGCTATTCAGTGTAGAGTAAGTACAGTTCCTCTTTAAAACCCGAAAAATACTTGAATAGTTATTTTTAAAAGACGTTTTCAAAAATATATGACGTCATAATGACGTTTCCTCTTTTTCACTGCGAATTTTAAAGTATTTCCTCTCAAAAATTGAAAATTCTAAAAACATACGATTGTGGGTACCGATTTACTCTTTTGATTGCTAGATTGTCGTAAACAAATATTTTAAACTCTAAAAGATGAATGAAGAAGTTATTTTGTAAATGGTTCTGTACTGAATATTTCCCGCCAAATTTTGGCGGGAAAATTGCCAAAATTCAAAATTTCGTAACTTTTCTCCCTCTTAACCAATCGTACTCGGGTTTTCGGTTTCTTTGTTGTCGACATGATGGGAAATCGAAAATATAAAATTTACTGATGTTCAAGGTAATTGAAAACATCGAGAAACCTATTATAAATGGATACATGACGTAACTGTGACGTCATCAAGATGTCTACGGTAGATCAAATCATCGGATTTTGTTTAGGTCGTCGGTCTTCATCATCCCACTAAAATTCAATCTTCTATATTGGAAACTTTTGAAAATATAGCAAAGTGATAGATTTTAGGGTCATTTGTGCCAAGCGTGGGAACAGGGAACAGGGAACAGTGAACAGTGAATAGTGAATGGCAATAGTGAATAGTGAATGGCAATTGTGAATGGCAATGGCAATGGCAATGGCAATAGCAATGGCAATAGCGGTAGCGATAGCGATAGTAACGTTGTGCCACAGTGACGAGACGTGTATTTTGTCCGGCACGCGTTACATACTCACCCCATCTCCTATAGTCTTTCGTATACGAATTTTTAATTAGCGTACATGTTGTGCTGTCTCCGTTACACACTCCACACCGATCGACCTTGATACCCGAGTCAAGTACATTATCACAACCTACATTCTAACAAAACAAAAAGAAGGTAAGACCTTAAAGCGCCTATGAAGTGAAAGAATCGATCCCCTTTGGAGAGCGCAAACATTATTTGTTTTTCGAGTCGAAGTGAGACATAATTGCGACAATTTGTACGCCATTAAAGATATGCTAATCACATGTATGACGTCAAGTGGTTTGACATTTATATTCACAAATATGGTCGACGGCAAGGCCCCTCTGAGTAAGACATATTTAGAATGGAAATTAAACACAACCGCACTGTGTTTTGTATTATTTACGGAGAGGAAATAAACGTGCAAACCACTTGACGTCATTAACGTGATTAACATATCTTTAACTGCGTATAAATTTGGCAATTATGGCTGACTTCAACACGAAAACAAAAAATGTTCGCGGTCTCCAAATTTATTTTTAATTGCACAAAATGACTAAGGGAAGATTAAAATGTAATAAAACTAGCTAGCTTGAATCACCTGCTTAGATCTAGTCAGAACGTCAATGTATGGATAAAGGAGCCTTTTATTGATGAATGTTATATCATAATAAGCAATTATTGGATGAGGTTGAGCATGATAGCGAAAATTATCATAGCCTGCGAAACAGGCCCTCAGTGCGTGTTATTTCAACGCAAAGGAAGTGATAAAATAATTTGGCCGCGTGAAAATACTCCTCCTCTCAAAGCGCCTGTTCTACAGGCTAAAATTATCAAGACAGCCTTCGGCTGTACATTTTAAGCTCACGTTTTAGCAAAACAAAAAGCTATCGAAAACGAAGCTAAATGAAACGCCGCCATAAAATTAGTTTTTCTAAGATTTAATTTCTGATTACTGATGTTTTCTTTCCTAATCGAGTTAAAAATTGCATTTCTTTTACGAGTTTAGAAGAAAGGAATGACAAGAAACATAGCTGAGCGCTTAAAATAGCAATATGGCTCAACATAATGAAATAATTGCTCTGCTTTCTGGCGTAAAATCGTTGTATTTGCTTATCATCGAGCGCTACAGATAATATTGTACGCATGGGCACTTAGTGTTATAGCTAGCTATCGTGAATTAGTTGCGTGAATTAGCCAATCAGAATCGAGATGTGAGTAAAATGTATAATAATACAAATTAATGTGCATATGACCATATATCTACATCAAGTAAATAGTTAAATGGAAATGATTTCTTGATATGAGTGTTGCGTATATGAGTGATAAATGTTTTAGAATATGCTATCATTGCTGGCTTGCACGTTACGTCATCGCCGCCCTATTGGTGGACGTTAACAAAATATTCCTCGTTAGCTTCTCTTGTTAGTTCCACCAACATGGCGGCCTCGTCTTTGTTATTTGAATTTCTGGGGATTGGTTGCAAGCCAGAAATTGAAGGATATGACGTAATTAAACAGATGGGAATCGAATAGATAAATGACCTGTTCAGTGAACATCCATGCAACAGTTATATTTGAATTTCACCAAATATTTTGTCTAAATCAGAAAATAGTTTCATTAAGGAAAAAGAAATGGCATTCCATGTTTTGCGTCACGTCGTTATCATAAAATTAGTCGAAATCAATATAAAGGATAAAACACGGTGGTTTGAAGATATGAAGCTTATCCTCTCGAGTCCAAAATATTTCACTCGTTTGCGCATGCTCAAAGAAATCTTAACGATTCATTTTACTTTCTGTCAGTACAAACGTCCTTCGTGAACTATGGAAGCTCTTCTGGGAGAATTTCATCGGGTTCTCTTGTCTCTTCAATCCTTTGAGGGTTTTAGATCTTATTTTCTTGCTGCTCATTTAAGCTGTTTACATCTTTCTCTGTGATTTTCACAAACCTGCCGCCATCTTTGTAGTGGCGTATTTTCTATATTTCATTCCAGCGAGTGAAATATGGATTCTACGAATATGTACCTTTATTGTTTTAGTACTGCTCGTTCTAAAGGTTAGAGTGTTTTGTATTGTTGGATAAGCCAGTACCGCTCGAATCGAGCACCGAAAGTCGCGTTCGCCGCTTGCGACGTCGTCGCTCGACTGTCGCGGCTTTGCCGATTGGGCTGTCGTCGGTCGGTGTAGGCGGCAAAAGTAACTAGAATAGTGCAACAAGGTTTCAGGTTCTAAAAAATATTTTCATCCGTATCCCGAGTTTTCAGTTTTTTTTTTTTTTAGCCGACAATCTGAATTTCTAGCGTGACCTGAAACAACCATAGGGCCGGCTTATCAAAGTCCAGACCCGGCTAAACCACAGATCGAATTGGAATTTAGAGTGGTTTTTGTGGAGTGAGGAAAACCGGAGAACTCGGAGAAAAACCCTCGGAGCAAGGCCGAGATCACGCCAAAGGCTCAAACTCACATATGACGCCGGGTTCGTGGATCGAACCTGTGCCACAGAGGTGAGAGGCGAAGCCATTAACTACTGCGCCACACCGGCTTCCCAATCAACAACATAAAGGAAAACTTTAATATCCGATTAAAATGCAAAAATTAGTTGCACAACTTTTAAAGAAGCTGTCAAACGTGCGCGCTTAAAAGATTTGGTGTTTGCACGATTAAAGCTAACTTTCTATTACAATAGAGCGGATTTCGATTGAGTGTAGAAAGCGATCCGTGATTGCTTTGATTTTGCGTTTGATGAGTTTTCCTATTGGCTGTGGAAAATGCTAAACTAAAACCAAACGTGTTTGGTCGACCACGCCATCAATCATCACGCATCCACGATTGCATTTACATTTCCTCGTGATTGGTTCAAGTAAAACCAATCGTGAATTACTTCAGTTCGTGATTGGCTCATTGTGTTTTTACTTGCTCCCGTGATTGGTTCTGTGACTACTTTGGTTTTGGTCAGTTACGACATTCAATCGAAAACAGCTCTATCCCCATTGACTCACAAGTACCAAATCGATACAAACCGTATCGGGTACCAACGTATATTTTACTAAACTAAAAATGTAACTTACCCGGCATACTCCCTGCACGCACACATCTCGTACATCGGGATCCTCGCTACATCTCGTACCGTCCCGTACCGCACTCTGCGGGTATAATAACCTACCCTTCCGGCAGAATAGCTTGCACGCCTCTGAAGAAGGATAACGCTATTGTTACATGCTTGTTCAAATATCGAGATTATGCCACTGGAATGTTTCATCAGCAACTTATCGCTCATATTTTTTAAAGCATTTTTGTGTTTCTCGATCTGAAATTATATACATCTAACATTCTCCTATATAGCACTAAATTATAAAGCCTATTATTGGTATACTTTCCATTCATATCTTGTTTGTTTTGTATATGTACAAGCTAGGTTTTAACCCCCCACCCGGTCTTCTTATCCCGGAGTAACCCCGGGGTTTTAACACTACAATCTATGGACACGTATAAAAGAAACAGAACTTTACACACATCTAGAAATATGCCTGGCTAGTAAGTAAACTCTGATCAATCACGGTTTCTGCGAAACCCCTACCCCCCCCCCCCCCCCCCACACTTCATCCCCACCCCTCCCCCACACTTCACCCTAACCTTTAATGGTTAACAAATAATAGAGCGATGCATATCCAAGGGAGGGTTAGTGGGTAGTTTCCCAGAAACCGGGAGTTAGCCGTAAACTCTATGATAGCGGACTGAGCACCATACGCATTGCGAGCAATCGAAATAACCGCTATATTTTCGTCCGTCCGTCCAACCGACCGAAGCTCTCAGACTGAGCACCAGCGAGCAATCGAAATAACCGCTATATTTTCGTCCGTCCGTCCGACCGCCCGAAGCTCTCAGACTGAGCACCAGCGAGCAATCGAAATAACCGCTATATTTTCGTCCGTCCGTCCGACCGACCGAAGCTCTCAGACTGAGCACCAGCGAGCGATCGGAAAACCGCTATATTTCCGTCCGGCCGACCGACCGCAGCCCTCAGCTCTCGCCAATATTTGTAGCACTTTTTCTCCGAACGAAATTGATTAATGTCGCGATAGCTCAGCGGGCAGGACGCGCTCAAAAATGTTTCCGGTTCACAAGGTCGTGGGACATAGTTGTTCCCGTCCCCTTCATTTCCGTTAGCTATTCTTGACTATAGCTTATTCTGATATTTTACTCTCTTAAAATAATAGTCACAGTCAGATATAATTGGAGCTCCACCCATAGGCTTGCCTATGTATATGAGTGCAGTTATCATAAAAATGGCACCCATAATTTAGGTAGGTGTCATGCATATATATTTCAGTCTCTCGGCTTTTCTCCTTCTCTCCTTATTTTTTCTCATCAAAGGGGTGTTAGACGTTAATACTCCTCTGGTGTTAACATTATTCATATGTAGAGCGGTTTTCGATTGAGTGTCGTAAAACCGAAACCAAAGTAATCACAGAACCAATCACGAGCAAGTAAAAACACAATGAGCCAATCACGAACTGAAGTAATTCACGATTGGTTTTACTTGAACCAATCACGAGGAAAAGTAAACACAGTCGTGTATGGCGTGATAATTGATGGCGTGATGGACCAAAACACGTTTGGTTTTAGTTTAGTACTTGATTGGCTGATAATCACAAAACATTTTCCACAGCCAATAGGAAAACTAAGCAAACGCAAAACCAAAGCAATCACGGATTGCTTTCGATACTCAATCGAAATCTGCTTTATATATATATAAAGTAAAATTTGCAAATCTTTATTTTCGTTGTTAAATATAACACAAACGTCGCGATATACTCAATCAAAGTTAATTTACTGTAACAGTTGAAAGCAGTTTTCTATATTAACGCACCTTTAGACCGGACAAAAGCTTCGTAGATTGAGTTCACTGCTTCACACTCCAACTGACGAGAACTCTTGGCATCTTTTGCGCAAGCCTTTGGAGGTTTAAGATTTTAAAACAAAATGTATTTATTTGGTCATTCGGGGTTTCCCCCCAAATAATTTGCGGCAGAGAGTCAAGAAATAGTATCGGTGCCAGACACTTTCACAATAAAAAGTGAATTAGCCACCAGATAAATATACTTATTAGTCGTTAATGCCAAAGCGATGGTACGTCTGCGATGAACTGAATGGTAGATATAGCACACGCTAGGTGTATGTACACACGCACACGCTAGATGTATGTACAGAGAGAGTGAACCATTGACATTATTCATAAAGGCATCAAGCCAAGGCCAGTTGTCACAGGAAGAGAAAAATCTACAGCCGATGGCAGAAAATAACGTTAACTTCCCAATGACACACTACAGTGTGGTACGTCAGAAAGGAACTAAGAAATGTCTGACTGGCTCCAATTTTGCGATCTCTGGGACCATAGGCCTCGCTCTGATACCATTGTTACTACACTTCTTAACTTCCCGCGCGGAGGCGAGATACGAATAAGGTGCGCAGTGAACGCCATATACTATAACGTGATTCATGTTCTACTTACACGTGTATTACAGACTCTCCACGATGACTTATCCGGGCCTTCGCACTTGAGTCCTCCGCCTTTAGGACTATAAACAAAATATTTTTTGTTATTGTAAATATTTCACAGTATTGATTAAGTAACTATTAAATAGCAAAAGAACATGGACATCTCATCAGAACTTAACACTAAAAGAGTGAAGGTTAAAAGTGAATCCGTCTTCTAGCAGAAAACAATTAAGAGAATCAACCGCACGGCCGAATACTCGGCTCAGATTGCTATCCGGTACAGCAGACGATCCATTTCTCTGGGCCGCCATATCTCACACAGCGGTCAAACGTCTGCGCGTGCGTATTACGGTCAGTCTGGTGGGCGGACGCGCGAATTTCCCGCGCAAAATTTACCTTAAAACATATTACAGTGAACTTCTACCCCCAAAAGTTAAGAACAATACGTGAAAGTTAAGCTTTATATTTTCACAGTCGACGGGAAATTGAACAAACTTCAAACTGTGAGTTTACCAATTTTTTTCGTAATTTACCAAAAAAGTTCTCAAGGTTTGAAAACGGTTGTATGAACAGTGACGGCCGCCGGCTCGCTTTGAATTTGTTTTGGAATATGTTATTGTTGCAAGACTTTTGACGCATGCGCAGACATTTGACCGCTGTGTGGCCATATATTAACAATAACCTATGTGTGTCGTTGAAATATGCCGTGATATTTCGTCCGTGAATATTATCTGATCCGAGAAAAGAACAGTTCCCGAAAACGAAGCTCGAGGGGAACTGTGGGCTTCGAGTATCAGATAATGTCCAAGGGCAAATATCAGGGCATATTTCACGCCATAATGTACTCCCTAAGTTATTGTTGTTATCATCCTTCAAATATTTTCTTTGACGCGCGCTTACGCTGACAGGGGTTGTATTCGCTGATATTAGTCTGACGAAGAGCAAATGTCGGGTCACGTGACGCATTCTACCAATCACACGCGATGGAAAATATTGAATGGGTTATAATACAGATATTTGCTACTCTGAGCTAAAACGAAGTTGATGTACATGTATGTACGTATATAATCTTTTCAACTTTGCTGGTAGAGCGTAATAAAAGCCCCGTGAATTCTCAGGAATTCCTTTCTAAATATGAACATTCTTTAAGTTAACATGATTATGATTCCAGTTCGTTAGAGCAGTTTTCAATTGAGTGTAGTAAAACCAAACGCAAATTACCCACAGCCAGCCAATCATAGGAGCGAGTATTCACAAGTAACTCATAAATGGCTTCCCTGTGAGCCAATGACAAACCAAAGCAAAACCAAAACCAATTTGCGTCTGGTTTTACTTTGGATTCTGATTGGTTGGTTTACTTTCTCAGCCAATAGGAGAGCTTAGTAAACGCAAAACCAAAACACTTCTGACGCTCAATTGCAATCCGCTCTATCATGGTGGCCAGATCACCTTGGTTTTGTGCACGTCCTTGCCTTCCACTGGACACCCCCACCGCATTGGTGGCTGCATCGTGAATACCCTGACCACCCGCTCCACCCCCCGTCAATCATCGGTGATCCGTCATCTACACACTCACCCTTGATACACCACTATTAAGGAGATAGATAGAGAACAGTTTGAAGGAGTTCGCCCCCCATCCAGTAAAAACTGAAGTTTAGAAATATAATTTAAGAAAGTGCAACCGAATATTCTGAATTGTAGTGTTTGTGTGACCGGAGATACGAAGAAACTCGAGAGAACTAAGAACACATTGATGTACGAGATTTGAGCATCCAAATTTACAATACCGTAAAAGATGGCGGATGTAACTTGAACCACAATCCCTTGCGAGTCTAACACAGTCCAAATAAAACGTAGAAATCAGCCATTCTCTTAAATAACAGTCCCTTGGTACATATAACAGCATCTGTACTTTTAAAGTCGTTTTAAAGTTAAAAATCTCCATCAGGCCATTTTATACAACGATTTAAAGTTTTCGGCACGCAAAGGGTTGTGGGTAAAGTACAAGCCGCCATGTTTTTCTATTATGATGGAGTGACTCACGAGTCTTTCTCCGCATTTTGTGCCATCCACTGGTGGAGAAATGTTGCTTGAACAACCGACGTCATTCGTCGTGCAAAAGAGCGACCCACAGTCAGACTGGAGGAATATCAAACAGGAGCCAATTACCAGAGACGTCCATGGCCATCTGTTATGCATTTGTGACTGCGAGCCTGCGTCTTCCCAGATCAGGCTATTTTTAGTGTCAGATTGCCGCGAAAACTACAACAATGAGAAGCCTAGTGAATAGTATTTTTATGCAACAGTGTACTAGGGAAACATGGATTCAAAGCGAGGCAATCCTTTGTTTTTGCCAGGTTAGCCTCGTTTTGAATATCCCTCACTGCGAGGCTGACCTGGCAAAAACAAAGGATTGCCTCGCTTTGAATCCAACATGGCCACCATGTGAAAAGAGTGAATTGATTTGTAAAAGAGATATTGTTATTGCGTACAGCCGGAGAAAACTCCTCGCCATTGTGAAAAACCTTCCGCTCCTATTCCGAGGTATGCCGGGACTGTTCTAAAAATAACCTGATCTGGGAATGTGCTGACTCACAGCCCAAGAAAGGGAGATGGACGCTACTGGTAATGTGCTCCTGTATCAAATGATAACAACATATTAGCACAAAATCTACGTAAACGAATTGTGCGGCAAATCCATTGGCCTTCTTTCCCTTTACATCTCGTGATCAAATGATATGTATTAATCTTCTCTGCACAACTTATTACTCGATTCTATTTTAAATTCTCTGTTTGATGTGAAACACTTGTTGACACAACACATTTTAGATTGCTTTGGGTGTTTTTCAATAGTCGAGTTTCGTATTCGAAAATTACCGCTGAATGCAATGACTACAGACTGACGCATGTACGCAGGGTTAGCATCATTCTGAAGTTAAACATTCGTAAATACCAGCGAGAAGGTGGGCTATTTACAACTGCATATTGTTGTAGTTTCGCGTTTTGCATTTTTTCCCTGGTATTTAAGAATGTTTAACTTCAGAATGAGGCTAACCCTGTGTACATGCGTCTCTAGTCATTGCATTCAGCGGTAATTTTCGAATACGAAACTGGACTATTGAGTGTCGTAAAACCAAAACCAAAGTAATTACCGAGCCAATCACGGGAGCCAGTGAAAACGCAATGAGCCAATCACGAGCAAGTAAAAGCACAATGAGCCAATCACGATTGGTTTTACTTGAACCAATCACAAGAAAAAGCTATTAACCGCAATCGTCAATAATCACGCAATCAAAATTTTATTGCATAATTGCGTTTGGGTCTAGTTTAGAATTAGATTGGCTAATAATTACATATTTCTCACAGCCAATAGAAAAGCTAAGCAAACGCAAAACCAGAGCAATCTCCGAATTACTTTCGAAAACTGTCTGAAACCAAAATTTCAGACGCAAAGATCAAGAGTCTTTTGGTAGAAATAAGCCTTTTGCAGTTAAGAGTCACGTGCTGAAATATCGCTTCAATAACCAATGAATTGCGCTCGTCTGGATGGCAAACAACTTCAAAACGCTGTCTTAGAAAGATCGATTGAAGGTGGAAAATAGCATTTACAAACAGGTTTTGATAATAACACTACCTAGTACAAGTGCAGTAAATAAATGAAGCGAGGTTTCTTGCCATCCAGTACATTCAACCACGTTATTGTCTAGCTGCAAAAGGTCCATTGATGCCATAGCTTCACAAAAAGTTATTTAACAATATTATCTTGATTAACAGTTGTATTGACAACTGACAACGAGCCCACTTTAGAAACGGATATAGCGGGATTCATGAGGCGAGTTCGGTTTCGCAAAGGCGCTTGGGATCGTTACTGGGGACACCTTAATTGCAGAATACAAAGAACATGGCAAATATCGCAATTAACTGTCCCCCTGATCCCAAGCACCTTTACGAAACCGAACTCGCCCTTTCCGCTACTCGTTTCTAAACGTGGGCAATAGGAACAGACTGAATAACTAACTTCTGCCCTCTGATTGGCTGATAGCAGCTAAGACGCTACTTTACGGTCTTGTGCAATTCTGCTAGATTTTGAAATGAAATTGTTTTCCCAAATCGTACTCTAAATCGTGTGGTTATACCTATACATATTATACGATTCTAGCACTAGTAGTTAAATATAGCACACGGCTATAATGCAAAAATTACCAACCAGTCTTTGCTTGCAGTGTCTGTAGGCTGGGCCATAGTTCAGTCTACACTGTGTGTCCCGGTCGTATATCTGCCCTGGTAATTTACCGTGGAACAGATACGGCTGGTGGACGATAGTGCGCGGCGAGTCATTTAGACAGCTCGAGTCCGCGCCACTAGAGAATATCATAGAGTATTGTTAGCATGACAACAACGAAACAATAGGACTTATCTTATATACTATACCTCGAAGGCAAATAAAGATACGGACACACATTGTGCGCGCCATTGTCTGTAGTGGTGTTCACATCTACGATCCACCGTACGGTAATAAATGGCGGTTCTACATTTGACCACAATTCCTTGCGAACCTAACACAGTCAAAACAACACGTAAAAATCCTCTGTTCTCTTCAATGACAGTGTATTGGCAACAGCACTTGTACTGGCTTGTTTCTGAGATTTCAAACCTATCTACCATGATTTTATGACGTATTTAAAGTTTTTCGCGCGGAAAGGATTGTGGGTAAAAGCACAAACCGCCATCTTTTTCGGTAGGGTGGATTGGTGCAAAGAATAATAATGATAATAATAATAATAATAATATAGCTTAATAATATAAGCCACGAAAACTGTTCACGTTTTTAAAAGAAAAAAATGAACCCTAAAAAAACTCCAATAAACCTTTCTTAAAAGCGTGTGCGTTACCTTTGAACTCAGTCTAAATTTGAGTTGAACCCTCCTCCATCAAGATGCCCTTACCATATCGATATATGATTGCAGGTACATCTTGCATCGTTTTGCGCTTGTTTAAAAAACTTTTTTAATATAACAAAACAACCCAGTAAAATGCATTAGCGCTAAGACTCTACACAGATTTAATTTTCAACAGTATTTCACGATGTTAATTCACATTCAGCCACATCGACACAAACAACCAACACTTAATTAAGACAATTGCTGGTTTTTACTTGACGTCATAGCCGCCATGTTGGTGCCCTTAAACAATTGATTCCTCGTTAGCTTCTTTTGTTGGGGCACCAACATGCCCGCCATGCCCTTTGTCATTTGAATCTCTGGGGATTGAGTGAAAACCAGCAATAAGATTTGAGTTGAAAATCTAGCTAAATACTGTCAAAGACTTCGCATAATTATTAAATAGACCACTTTATACCTGAGGAATTTCTGTATTTGCTCCTTGCTGCAGGGTGACCATTTCAGCGCTCCCCTTCCCCCTGGGATAGCAGATGACATGATATTCTGTGTGTTGGGACAGTCTCTTCGTCCACCGTCATGTCCAATTCCAAGACTATAAATCAGAATGCACGCCGTTAAATAAACCGTCAGGAGCCATTACAGGAGCGTCCATCTCCCATTTGTTCTGTGGGTCAACACATTCCCAGATCAGGTTATTGTTTTTAGAACATCCGAGCTAAATAAATCCCATACCCCGAGCGGATCGAAGGCCGATAATTTTTTTTCACACTGGCGAGGTTCTCTCATTGTACGCAATAACAATATATCTTTTCATAAATCATAACGAAGTATTGTTTGCCTATTACATTGTTGCATAAAATTACTGTTCACAAGGTTTCTCATTCTATTTTTTGCGGCAACCTGATTCTAAAGGCTGGTTCACATATAATCGCCCCGATCGCCCGAATCGCTCCGATCGCCCGAATCGCGTTAAAAAATGTGCAAGCGATCGAGACGATTCGAGCGATTCGCTGTTCACATATGATCGCACCTGATCGCATGTGAGTTCAATTTCACACGGCCATTCCTGGACCCGAGATGTATTTTCGCGCCATATTGACACAAAATGGCGGCAGAAAATCGAAGAGAACAGCTTATTGCTTGTTATTTACTGCTTTTGATAACATTACGACGCAGGAGAACAAGGGCTGTTGAACCGAAACCTTTACGTAGGCTCTGGGTGCAACATATTTTCCAAAAGAGAGAGGAGTTAGGTGCTTTTCATACGCTGGCTCGAGAACTTCAGCTTCACGATCGCGAATATTTGTTATATAAACATTCGTATCTCTGAACTTCTTCCATAAATAATGCGGTGTTAAAGTCTTCGCTACTTGCCGCCATTTTTAAATGAAGATAACAATGTTTGGATGTGAGAATAATGCATCTTGGGTACATGCAGTGCATTTTGGGACATATTTCGATCGTCCGAATCGTCCGAATCGCCTGGCCATGTTCACATATAATCGCTCACGATTGCTCGTGGCTTTTTCTCGATCGCACCGATCGCCCCGATAGAGCAGTGTTCTATCGGGGCGATCGGTGGCGATCGCGATCTTCCCGATCGCCTGGATCGTTCCACAACTTAAAACGTGTGTTCACATATAATCGCCCGGATCGCCCGCGCACTATTTCAAGCGATTCGGGCGATTCGGGCGATCGGGGCGATTATATGTGAACCAGCCTTAAAAATAGCCTGATCTGGGAAAACACTGGCTCACGAATGCATAAGAGATGGTAATGGCTCTTGAAACCTAATAATAATCTTGAGATACAGTTTATCTAAGTTTCTAAATAATAGATTGTGAATTGAATGCTATTATTTTGGACAAAAGTACGATGGCTTACGTACGTGTGGGCTGTCTCATGCGTGAGAGTTTGAGCAGTTCCCAGTCCGAAGTCACCACTAACGGTCGTACCAAACGTCGCGTGGCATGTTGAACGGTACTGAGCATACCCTGAAAATAAAATCAGCAACCTCAAGTAAATTAAACCCTGGAGTTGTTCTCCTTAACAGACCCCATGCAGCAGAGATCTTAAAGATTTTAAATTCTCAATTCAATTAAATTCAAATTTATTCTGCATTCTGTACTATTTACAATGACTCAGTACAATTACAGTTACGGTTACATTCACAATACATTTAATTAAAAAAAAACTAATATTTGACTTTCTTAATCAGATGGAAGTCTCCTTTAAGCCTAGTCCTCATTAGCGACAAACGCACAAGCAACATACGCAGACGCAGTAATGCATTGATCATTAGCAGCGCATGTTCTTATCTCACACTAGCGACACAACTAACATACGCAGACGCAGTGATGCATTGATAATCAGCAGCGCATGTTCTTATCCTTATCTCTTATCTCACACTAGCGACACAACTAACATACGCAGACGCAGTGATGCATTGATAATCAGCAGCGCATGTTCTTATCCTTATCTCTTATCTCACACTAGCGACACAACTAACATACGCAGACGCAGTGATGCATTGATAATCAGCAGCGCATGTTCTTATCCTTATCTCTTATCTCACACTAGCGACACAACTAACATACGCAGACGCAGTGATGCATTGATAATCAGCAGCGCATGTTCTTATCCTTATCTCTTATCTCACACTAGCGACACAACTAACATACGCAGACGCAGTGATGCATTGATAATCAGCAGCGCATGTTCTTATCCTTATCTCTTATCTCACACTAGCGACACAACTAACATACGCAGACGCAGTGATGCATTGATAATCAGAAGCGCATGTTCTTATCCTTATCTCTTATCTCACACTAGCGACACAACTAACATACGCAGACGCAGTGATGCATTGATAATCAGCAGCGCATGTTCTTATCTCACACTAGCGACACAACTAACATACGCAGACGCAGTGATGCATTGATAATCAGCAGCGCATGTTCTTATCCTTATCTCTTATCTCACACTAGCGACACAACTAACATACGCAGACGCAGTGATGCATTGATAATCAGCAGCGCATGTTCTTATCTCTTATCTCACACTAGCGACACAACTAACATACGCAGACGCAGTGATGCATTGATAATCAGAAGCGCATGTTCTTATCTCACACTAGCGACACAACTAACATACGCAGACGCAGTGATGCATTGATAATCAGCAGCGCATGTTCTTATCCTTATCTCTTATCTCACACTAGCGACACAACTAACATACGCAGACGCAGTGATGCATTGATAATCAGCAGCGCATGTTCTTATCTCTTATCTCACACTAGCGACACAACTAACATACGCAGACGCAGTGATGCATTGATAATCAGAAGCGCATGTTCTTATCTCACACTAGCGACACAACTAACATACGCAGACGCAGTGATGCATTGATAATCAGCAGCGCATGTTCTTATCTCACATTAGCGACACAAGCACAAGCAACATACGCAGTAATGCATTGATCATTAGCAGCGCATGTTCGTATCTCACACTAGCGACACAAGCACAAGCAACACTACACAAACGCAGTAATGCATTGATCATTAGCGGTACTTGTTCTTCTCGTAGATGTGATTACTGAGTCTGCGTATGTTGCTTGTGCTTACCTCGCCAGTGAGGACTTGGCTTCAGGATCACGTGTCATTCCTCAATTGATGATGTTTTTTTTTGGAAAGGTTATCACATACAATTGCATTGTATTCCGCCTTCTAAGGTGTTATCGGTCATTCATCTCATAAGATACTTTACCATTTACTATGTCACGTGATCTGTTACCTTTAATTAATTGCTTCAGTTATGATCTGGACATGGTCAAAAGGCGGATTGTTCAAGTTCAAGTTCAAGTTCAAGTTCAAGTTTATTTCACACTATGTATAATATTTACAATAAGGAGAGTAGATAAAAATGTATAAACAAAATAAGTACATGGAATAAATTAAAAGATTCAAGTGTACAGTGGTCAAAGTAGCTAAAAGCTTTCGAGTTGGCCACTGCTTACATGCAGATAATAATTGAATAACTGAGCGTAATACATAGAATACATTAAATAAAGTATTGATTAGAGTAATAAATTGAGCTTGAGAGGAACTACAATATGAGAAAACGAAAGAAAAAAAAATAAGGAGAAAAAAAGAAAACGAAAGAGAGGATTAGGAGGAGAAATAGTTATTGTGAGAAGGTTTATAACAAAGTAAAATGGTGCTCTTAAATTTGATGATTAAGCAGGTGAGCTTTATATTGTTTTTTGAAATTGTTTGTTTTTGTTAGGTGCTTTAGGCTAGTAGGTATAGTTTCCCAAATTTTCGTAGCAGTGTATTTAAAAGTAAATTTACCTAAGTTGGTTCTAATTTTAGGGGGGTAGAAATTTGTCCTAGCTGCATACCTGGTATTGTAATTATGTACATTTGTTATTATGAGTCATAGAAAATGAAGCAAAAGATTATTTTTTTAAGTTCTCACAAGTATAGATCATATTGTTTTAAAAACTACCCGTACCAAACAGCCTACTGAGTTGCATAAAGATTGGACGAAGGCTTTCCTTTAAATAAAAATATGTCAAATTAACAAGCAAGTCAGGCCTTCGTATGTTTGAGACATGTATCTTTAACAATTATTCACCGAAGTGGAGGTGAATAGTGGTGGATACTGATTTACCGAGCCGCTTCCCACCACTATTCACCGACACTGAGGTAAATAATTGTTTTAGTATATACCACACTGCAGGTGAATAACCAACACCAAATAGTTATTATAGTTTCTGTAAAATTGACAAAAACTCGCGCAATGTGATCAGTGCTCCGGTCGGAGGTGAATATGAAATCATATTCACTGTTTGAGTACTAGCCAATCAGAGCGTGCGAAAAGTGATATTCACTGGTGTGGTATATACTAATGATTAATAGACCGATTTAGCTTGCACATTTGTTGTCCCAATTCAAGTCACCTGACTTTTCCCTTGAGTAATGTTTTCTTGTTTTTCTGTATCCCAAGAGGAAATGTACAAATTTCTCTAATTGGAAAATAAAGCACTGAATCCTCTGGAGAGCTGTCACATGATCTGAACTGGGACAACAAATGTACAAGCAGGGGCGGATACAGGATTTTGCGAAAGGATTTTTTTAATCATCGTATTTACAGTGATTAAAGTGATTTACAGGAATCATAGTGGGGGTTGCAACCCTCAAAACCCCTCCCATGGATCCGCCAGTGACAAGCTAACTCGGTCTATTATCTTTCTCTTTTCTAACGCGTGGTTTATCAGTTCATGAACAATCCTGACCTGTTAATTGGAAGCCCAATCAGTGCCAACCTTTCTCTGCCAATGTAGATTTTTTAAGTAGCTCACGTTGAAAAGGCTAATTAACGAATATCATGACTTACTAAAACTAATTATAAGTTGAAGATACAGGATCAGCCGTATTTAGCGTCGATATTTCGTGGTAGTCCTGACTGAAGACTGATAATCTTGAGGCCGCTCTGAAGCCTTTACGTTTTACCGTTTTACCACTCGCAGTTCGAGAACGAGATTGTTTCGCAAACGTTTATATATATAATTAACACACCTTCAAGTTCTGCCAGAGGTTTAGGGTATACTGGTATTCAAGCGTTTTCAAATCGAGTAACGGTATTTTTACATTAAAATATGGATATATATATATATATTTAGTAATTTTCAATTTTAATATTTTCTGGTATAAAGTATACGGCAAGATTTTGACATGATTTGAATGTAACAACTTCATGAATGTGACAACTGCATTCATGAATATTAGCAGAAATATCGGCGAGATTCAGGACCGGAAATTATCAATTCCGGCCTTCTCTCGAAGATATTTCTGCTGATGTTGAATGCAGACAAGGAGAAAAGGCTATTTAGTGTACCTACATCGATATTGGTTAAAATTAAGTGAGGATAAACTTAAGGTAAGGGCTCTTTCCACACCCCGTTTTGAAAAGTTCGTCATATACAAATTTGCATTGTATTTTCCCGCGTACTTTTTCGCAACGGTGGTTTCTATGGCAACGGTATCAGTCGTATGTTTAAGCAACCTACAATTTCTACAATTCTGTAAAGTTTTATGATTTCTACTTGAAAGGTGGTCAAGAAAACACGAAGTAAGAAATTTGCCTCGTTTTCATGTTCAAACCAAGAGTTGGACCATGCGTGCGCTCTGTCCATAAAACGGGAGTCGACTAAATGTCCATAGCATGAAGAATCCAGTGCGTACCATGAAATGCGGGTACCATAGTCTTTATAGCTCTACACTCTAGTATATACTTTAGAGTTAATTAAGTTCCTTACCTCCTCTGTTTCCCCTGGAAGAAAACGTAAAGTTCAGACGTCAGTAAGTTTACTGGATACCAACAGGCTACATATGAAACGTTATTGGAGTTTCTGTGGCATAAGCCCAATCAGTCAGTTTCAGTTTTCAGTTTTCTTTATTTTCCACTCTATGTACTACACGGATAATTACACTGTTAAAGAGTATGATAGACATTTAGGAGGAGGATACATAAAAGACAATATTAAATATGGTAGTAACAGGGGGAGAGTGTGCAGTGGTTAAAGGAGCCGAAGCTTTCGAGTTAACCACTGCCACAGGACAAAGTAAAATACAGGTTCAAGGTATATAAAACTGCGGTTGACTTAAGTCTCATTCATCCGAGGATAAACAAAATATTTATTTATGTAGCATGATAGACAATGGCTAAAAGGGTGTGCGTACTTGGTAATAAGGGACACTACATCCGGGTGTCTGCTGTCACTGTCTTCATGAGGAAAATACGACCTGGCCCAGGAAGATAGTTTGGAGAGTTTGTCTTCCTTCGATGCACTCTGCCCATATCCAAACTGACAAATACAGATAGATAGTGTAAAAGAATGCAGCTGGGTCGTGTATTGAACTGGTCTTTTCTAAAATTAAACCTTTCTTTAAAGTTCGTTTTTAGGTTTGTTGTATTCTCGATACCAGACCCTTCTCATCTCTTACTGCGCATGCTCAATGGAAATGAAATGAGAAGGAACTGGGGTCGAGTGTGGATAATTGTTGCATAGGTTGGTCGAGCTAATGTCGTCAAAAAAGATTTCTTAATTACTTTCCTTTCCTTTGTAATAAAATTTGAGCCGTTATCAATGCATGTGCTTTATATGCAAAATAGATTATGTATTGTCCACTTTAGAAACGAGTAGGGAGATGTGGCGAGTTCGGTTTCGCAAAGGCGCTTGGGATCGTTACTGGGGACACCTTAATTGCATAATACAGTCCCCAGTAACGATTCCAAGCACCTTCACGAAACCGAACTCGATCCATCCCCCTACTCGTTCTAAAGTGGGCAATTCAACCTGATTCAAGTGGGTGCTACTTACGCCATCTTTTTTGAGGACAACTTTTATAATCACCAGGCTGATCTTCTTTGTACCGATTGACTCATCGTGAAACATGGTATTTGTCTGCAAGAAGTGATAAAACTGTCGTCATATAATTGTAGTTTTAACTGCGATGTCTGAATTAAAAGAGACACCCGAGATCACTGTTTTGGAGATGATTAACTTAATTAAATAGACCATTCCAATACTAGTAATGACAGGGTGTTTTGGTAACAAAAATAAACATAACTTAATAAAGAGTTCTCATGTTGCCCTGTGTCTGTAGATCCATAGGTGACATAACAATGTAAGAAGCACAAAGAAGTACGTCACGAGACGAAGTCGAGTGGTGTAACTGTTGTTTTCATCACGTAGTGACGTCACCTGTGAATCTATTAGAGATATTCCCACAGCAAAATAACATGTTTGTTGCAATTGTACACATTAATTAGTGAAAATGGAAGTAACAATATGTTTCTCTCAAAATGTACCGTCATTTGTGCATATGTACTCTAATAATAAATATATGGGTCTCCACCAATCAGAGATAACTTTTCACACTGCTTATTGTCCCTCCAACGTCGGTGTTGGCGATTTAGTTGAAGTTAACTAAATTTATAGTTAACTATACTATTTACTCAATGCCGCCTGAATTAGTGTAACCACAAAACCAACGGTCACAGCGAAATCAGGGGGTTGAACATAAACTTCAGGTGAAAATAAAACCGTGGATCCCATACAAAAGCAAACGAGAGCAAACTAGTCTCTAGAGATGATTTCACCAGTCAACGTCTCCCCCCGGATCTGAAGGCGGCATCCACTAAATTAGTACTAAATTTAGCAGCTAATTTAGTTCAACTAAATCGTCAACGTTGGAGCGACTCTACTAAGTAAATTAAGAGGTACTTACTAGATGTGCAAGCATCATAAGATGGTAAGGGATGATCCTCTCACCAATAGATGAAATAGCGTAGTTATCCGCAACGAGAGCCATCTCTAAGTACTTGTGCCTGTCGTTGGATCTCTTGGAAGACTTCATATTCTCTGGTATCGCTTGTATCATTTTCGTTGTTACATCTCTTGCGAATCGACGATATTTCTTCCCTAAATGAAATACGGTTACATGTTAAAAGCTATAAGGAAAGGAATATAGAATAACAGTTCCGGTACCTTACCATATTTGGCATTGGAATTTAGTGACGTCATGAATGAACTGTCGTCACGCACTCGTACTCGGTACACTAGATGAGGTCTTGCATCCTGCAATCTCCTCTTTCTCTTCCATCTCCTATGTAGTGGTCGGATATAGAGAGTGTAGTCCTTCAGACGAATCAGTCCGTCCTGAAAATCAAATCAAAACAAAGGTATTACGTATTCAAGAATACACAAGGGTAAAGATGGCGTTGAGCTCCCTTATTAGACTCAAAATGGTGTCGCCCAATGCAGTTCTGTTTCCAAACCTATTACTCCTATGTGGGGCATCAGGTTTTAGTTGTAGAAACGGAAATTCCCAAACGGGCTATCTGATGGGCGGTACTTCGTCAATTCTCCTTCAATTCATATCAGGGTAAATCAAATATCAACAACAAATGTGACGTGGCTTATTGCAACAACTGGATTGGACCAGAAGACTTACCAACCCATCGTGATTGCTAATAGCAACAGAAGATCCCGGATGTGAAGTCACGTGACCAATGCAATGGGACATCGTTGGTAAACGAGATATGGTAGTCGACCCGTTGGTGTGATGAGTTTCTATGGCTGACCAGGGTAATAGCATAGCCTTACTCTGTCTGACATCCAGACGCAGTTGATGCCCTAACGCATTGATCGTGTAACACCAGCGGGAAGGCGCATCTTGAATTGCCTTGTGGCCGTACAGATTGATGGGAGAGATAAAGTCGTGGCTCAAGAAGTTACCCTCTTCGTCTGACTGATAGGGGCTAACAATCTCATACTCTGGAACTAAATTTAGACAGTAATTACTGCAGTAATTCCAATAGCAAGAACTTTATGTCCCTCATTATTGAATTATATATTCCTCTAATTTAGCAAATTATTTGATATTAGTATATACCACACATTGTGAATAGTGCTTTTCGCGAGCTCTGATTGGATACTCAAACTCGGAATATTCTGCACTATTCATCTCCCGGCTTGGAAACAAAATGGCTACTTGGTCTCGCGTGCGAAGTATATTATTCACTTGTAAATTGATTTTTCAGCTAATTTGAGGTTGGGTATTTCACTTGTGCGGTATATACTAAATTTTCGCGATGAGGTAAATTTCCACCAATAGTCACCGACACTGAGGGAAATAATGACTGCTAATTATTCATTACCTTGTGATAGTGATGACACGCCGAAGTACCATTGGAGATCAGCCTGACTCATCTGACGATGAAGTGAATGATTCTATCGATCACAATAAAGATAAAGGTAAATCAACTTACCCTGGGGAACATGCAGGGGTTAAATCATTTCCCTCGTAGACCCACTCGAAAAATGGCGTCCAATTTAAAAAGCTATTGTCCTGGTAACGTGAACACGAGGCTAGTCAATCCACACAAAAGCTTTTGTACGTGTAAGCGAGGCTAGTCAGTCCTAAACAATAGTTAATTAAATTGGACGCCATTTTTCGAATGGGTCTACATTGTTGGTAAAATTATAAGTCTGGGCCAGGTCTGTTAAAATCACGACACTCCTAACTTTGGCACGACAATCCTAACTTGGGCACAGCACTCTTAACTTGGGCACGGCACTCCTAACTTGGGCACGGCACTCTTAACTTGGGCACGGCACTCCTAACTTGGGCACGGCACTCCTAACTTGGGCACGGCACTCTTAACTTGGGCACGGCACTCTTAACTTGGGCACGGCACTCCTAACTTGGGCACAGCACTCTTAACTTGGGCACGGCACTCTTAACTTGGGCACGGCACTCCTAACTTGGGCACGGCACTCTTAACTTGGGCACGGCACTCTTAACTTGTGCACGGCACTCTTAACTTGGGCACGGTACTCCTATCTTGGGCACGGCACTCCAAACAGGCGGGCCCAGACTACCTTTTCACAGGGTCTCAGCACCCCTAGATTTTCAGGCACGCGTACTCAGAACATTCCATTGACACGACAAAAATAAGGGTTGCCGTGCCGATAATATTTGGCACGCATATCTAAAATTTAAGAGTGCCGTGCCAAAAAGTATTGTCGTGTAAACCGGCTTAAGATGAATACTAAACCGCGTAAAAAGTATAAATAATGTAATTAGAACAACGATCACAGCTTACCTTTCTTCGTTTTCGCTTACAGTCAACTTGAAAAGAAAAGAAAACAGAGCGATGTTAGTTTCGTTTTATAAGTGGTTTTGTTCATGACAACCTTTCTCTATGTTTCCCCAGGTTGCAAGAGAGATAACATTTCTTTTTATAATTTAGCGGGACCTGAGTAACAGGCAATGTGTGTCCTTTGGGACATTTATGTGATCTGGACAGCGACCCAATTAAGCCGGCAAAAATGCACCTTAATAAAGTTTAACAACATACAGGGCTACATTCAATAAGCCACACTTTCTAACTTCCTAACTCTTTCCCACAATAACTTGGAAATATGGGTTTTAGAGCTATTTTTCTCTGAAAACCATGGTCGCACATACCTACTCATTTATCATACAAGTGCCCATCCCTCCCTCCCTCGGGATACTACCCCGATTACGTTTGTACCAATAAATAAACATTACGATAAAAGAGTAATGTGATTTTATGTCAAGGAAGTGTCATATAAATATATTATTTACTGGTTTAGGGTCGGTCGTATAGAGGAAAACTGTGCTCTCGCTCTTGAAAGGACCTCGAGCAGATTTGTTCTCTATCCAGACCGATCCTAAGACGGTAAATAACTAATATGTATATTCTCTTTTGATCCGCTTCTGAAAACTCCGGCTCTACATCAAGCATCATTAAGTATCGACATGCTGATAAATTGTTTTTATTATTTAAAGTCTGTTGAACTATTTACCATCATATGGTGATTTAGTTACCTGTTACGTCACATATTAGTAGGAGAAGGACGAGAACTGTCCCACACAACATCATGTCCTGTCCTGCAACAAGAATGGTGCTGTCATTTAGAGCGTATGATTGATATGCCAAAAGAATAGGTACGTATAGGCAAGTGAGGCTCATGCGGGTAAAGCTGTTTAGCCTTATAAAAGATGCCTGCGTAATAGTTTTCACTAGATAGCTCAGTTGGTAGAGCACGGTCTAGAGTTCGGGAGGTCGGAGGTTCGAATCCCGGCCGCGTCCTTGGGAAGGGATGTTTGTAAGCCGTTGACCTTGTCTCCTTCTACTACTAATCAGTATTTGAAGGGGGCGTGAAAGAACCTTTTGCACTACTCGAAAAAGAGCAGGGGATTGTCACCCGGTACAGCAGCCTGGCCATTGTACTAACCACACACTCAACATTGTAAACTGCGTGGCAGCTATTAGCGCCGTAAGCAGTCCGAAAAATATCGCTGACGGGATATGTCAGTAATATGTAAAGGGCCATGAGACTGTGGTGATATGGCGCTAAATATGTCCATTATTATTATATCTAAGTAGCTAGTGCTCTCTCTCAATTATATTTATTCACTGTCAAATATTAGTATCATTTAAATTGTGTGAGTACGAATGAAGTATCTATCTATCTATTCATTGAGCAGCTCCAGTCCATGGGAATACGAAACTTGCGAGCGTTAAGCGTTGCTTGAGACTGACCTGGTTCAATACTGGCCCAAATGCGACGATGTTAGTGGGTCCCAACTGAAACTCAACATGCTAAACTCTAGTTCAATCTATCACGGATGGCTTTGCTAAGTCCCAGCCTGGCCTAGAATTAGGGGAGCCGGGGTGGCCTGGGTGGCGCACTGGTTAAGCGCTTCGCCTCTCACCTCTCTGACCCAGGTTCGATTCCCGAACGCGGTGCCATATGTGAGTTGAGTTTGTTGGTATCTCGCCCTTGCTCCGAGGGTTTTTCTCCCTCCGCAAAAACCAACACGCTCAATTCCAATTCGATCTGTGGATTAGCCGGGACCTGACTTTGATCAGCCCCCATGGTTGTTTCAGGTCTCGTTAGAATTTCAGAGGCATTAGGCATTTGCACATTATTCTTTTTTTCCTCACGTAAACGGGCTCGCACAACTCGGCACAAGGTTCCAAAATGCTCGGAATAATGCTATAGTCAGTGGAAAATCACTAGGGGAGTCCATCTAGTACCCTATCAGTTTGGAAACAAAGTAAGAGAGATGGTCATGATTCTCCTGGGCTATATAGTTCATACTTATTTGTTTGAATGGGGTGTAACAACAACGTATAAATTGTCTGAAGTCACCGTGAAAGTTATTTTAATTACTCGGCTCTTGTTTCATTAATCATTTAACCTTACTGATACAAGTAAACAAGGCCCAGCAGACTGATCAGAGACATGCAGTTATGAACATAATTGATCACCTGAAACAGTGAACCATTTACCAGACTTTGACTGAACTATGTAAAAAGTTTCTAAAATGTAAGCATTTGCAGATACGCTAATTGTTCTACTCTGTAAAATATTTGTAAAATTAAATGTATGTACATTTGTATACACATTCTATAAACATTTAACATACTTTTTTACATAGTTCTTGGACATCCACTAATGCATGGCTCACGGGATTTACTTTCAGTTTCAGTTTTCATTTTCTCGAGACAGGTTTACGCATCAGAGAAACATTGCCGAAATTCTAGCATTATGTTTCTGCCTTATCAAAATACTAAAGAAGCAGAATAATTGCTAGTATAACGTGCAAGTGCCTAGGTAAGCCCGATGGTAACTAGTTCCTGTAAACACTAGTGTTGATCTGCGTCGGCGGGGAAGATAAACACTGGTATCATGATAATCAACTAAAAGGCGATTAAGGTATGCTAACCGCCGTGGGGATCGAGTAGCAGCTGACGTTTCGAGCGCTAGCCCTTCATAAGAGCAAAAAAGGATTTAAGCTCTATTTAAGTCCAGTTCGCACGACAAGCATGTTGGTCACGGCACTCCTATTAGCTTGGTCACGGCACTCCTATTAACTTGGTCACGGCACTCCTATTAACTTGGTCACGGCACTCCTAGTAACTTGGTCACGGCACTCCTATTAACTTGGTCACGGCACTCCTATTAACTTGGTCACGGCACTCCTATTAACTTGGTCACGGCACTCCTATTAACTTGGTCACGGCACTCCTATTAACTTGGTCACGGCACTCCTATTAACTTGGTCACGGCAATCCTATGAACTTGGTCACGGCACTCCTATTAACTTGGTCACGGCACTACTATTAACCTGGTCACGGCACTCCTATTAACCTGGTCACGGCACTCCTATTAACCTGGTCACGGCACTCCTATTACCTTGGTCACGGCACTCCTATTAACTTGGTCACGGCACTCCTATTAACTTGGTCACGGCACTCCAAGTAGGCTGGCCGAGACTACCGCCGTCTCAGAACCCCAACATTTTCATTTCCATTTATACGGCAAAAATAAGGGTTACCGTACCGATAATTTGTGGCACGCGTACCTAAAAATTAGGATTGCCGTTCCCAACATGTTTTGTCTTGTTCACTGCATATGGGCTTTAAAATATCTTCATAGTTTTCCCATTAACACCATCTTTTAGTGTTTCGTACTCGCTACAATTTGTTTCATGTTCCGAATATATCGTGCCTTCTGGACGAAAGGCTGCGAGCCGAAAAGTAAACAGCTCAGTTCAGCATTTCATCAGGATGTCAATAAAATTCCTGACTCAGGAATTTAAAAACCACGTTCCTCTAAGGTTAATATCCAAATTGACAAATGATGATCATTTACATCAGCAAAATTCAAATTCAGCATATTGGAACTGGTATATTCATGTGTTGGATAAAGTGTGAAGGAGCATTGGAATACTTAGGAATTGAAACTAGTGAGAGATGTTAACTCGCCATTCATGGAGTACCTGTTTGTTGACCGACTGCGAGACTTGGATACTCAGTAATTATCAACAGAACCTAACCTAGAAGTTTACTCTAACTAGTATCATAAAGTTATCTGTGAAATATCGACGCAGAGGTATAGATTGTAGGTAGTTTAGATTCCCAGCGACATAACTTAACTATAATCACACTTTTTAATTTAGCAGTATCACATTTTTCTGTCAGTACTGAACAGTTTTGGAAAATGTTTGAGAAGTCATCAACATACATCACACAAATCACGAGAGGCAAAGTTATGTGTTTTTGTACACGGATAAAGTATTCAGTTCTGGGTTTTCTTAAATTGTGCAATTAAAGTTCGTAAAGAATTTGAAATAAAACAACTACTCGATATAGAAGCCCCAAGAAAGCGAACAAGTTTAAGTGCATCAGACAAATATGGAATAGTTGAAATATTTCGTTCAAAAACATGACCATGTCTTCTCTATTGGAAAAATCCCGAAATTATGTCTAACGTTAATGCGAGGTTTTAAAGAAAACAAAAAATATGTGATTAGTCTTACCAGTGAAATGCTGTGCTCCGCGCTTCTCCGATGCAGCTAGCGAGCGGACTATAAAGTTCAGGGTTCCAACAAAAACATTTAATTATAATCTGTCTGTTTACTTTTGAAGTTAAACCTTTGTGATGTGATTGACAAAATACTAGCAGTATGTAAACAAGGGATTGAATTTTGTTGACAAAAGTTAGAAGCTCTTTAAAATAGTATTTAACTTACATTAATAAATTCTATTATTTCTAAGATTTAGAAATCAGTCAGACGGCAGAGAGATAAAGAGGCTTGAGAATTACCATAAAATACAAGTATCGCCTCTGTCAGTGATTTAATTAACCGGCCGAGAGGAATGTATCTATAATTTCTTGAAACACAATAAATTGAAAAACAAATGCGATTACAATCATGGCCAGTGGCATACACGTCGTTTTGCTTGCTCGATTTATTAATTTAGATCAACCACAGTTTGATTTCGGATTTACGGATTTACTTTGGTACGGTGCCAGAAATGTGGAAGGTAAAAGGAGATCATGCAGGAGAAATGAAGGAGTAAACATAATGCCGGATACAACAAGATATCTATAAAACATTGACATGAAAATTGGATGAACGACACATGTAAAGACATCAAGTCTACTGATGTCATAGAACGCGGTTTTCGATTGAGTATCATAAAACCAAAACTACAGTCATAACCGGAGTCTATCACGGGAGCAAGTAACAATGAATGAATGACTGTTTTTCTTGCGGACAAAAATAATGTTTGGTTTTAGTTTAGAACTTGATTGGCTGATAATTACACAACAGTTTTCACAGCCAACAGAAAAGCTTAGCAAACGCAAAACAAAAGAAATCGAAATCATCGGATTACTTTGGACACTAAAATGAAAACCACTCTATGAGCTCTGTAAGACTTGTTTGGGTTGCAACTAAATGGGAAATTATTTAGTTATCTCGAGAGTAAACCACCATTGATATTGTGCTATGAACCAATATCCCATCTTCAAAGGATCCGTCGACATTTCAGTTAGTGCACCGCTTAACGTCCACTGGAAGTTTAGGGGAAGGGAGTCCAGGCCGCGTGGACGCTTAGTGTGTGGCATTATATTAAGAACAAAACAGTTCTGCAAACGAGATTCGGGAGCAAAAACACGAATAATTAAGTTTCTGTAGCATTTTATAACGCATCACCATCCGTTGTTGCATAAAACACACTTCCTAATTTAATTCTGCAATGTTGGCAAGGATGGCTGCGGGACATGACATCGAAGTCGAAGAAAACGTGTTTTCACTTATCTTTGCAACCACTGAAAAAAAATCAAGAAAGGTAATGACAAGGGCCAAATACGTAGAAATGAAAATGATATTTGGACGGCCACGCGGAAAGCAGAAAAAGTGACGAAAATACGGGAATGTTATTTCTATATCTAAGTTATTCATGAATCGACTTTAGACATTCGTGAAAACAAAACTGTAATATGACAGCAACAACGTAATGATGACTCTTGCCTTTGAAATATGATATAGTCAAGTTAGATTAACTAATGGCTTAAATGCAACCAGAATTTTTCGGTCAAATAATCATCTAGATCTAATATTTTCTGATTATTATATAAAAAAATGCCCCTTTCAGTTATACATAGCGATGTTAATTTTTGCAGAGAAGCCACGCTAGATTAAGTTTAAAGGCTAATATCAAAGACACAGTTTAAAACTTGAAAACGAAGGCCCAACGGTTTTCAAGTTTTTTTCATAATGGCGTAATCCACCCCTTCCGTAGCCCTATAAACTTTTCTGTAGCTTCACTTTTGCAGTAGCTTTTTAATGAAACTATAGACCATTTTAGATTTTGAGCTTTTCAAAATGATACTAAACAGAGCTAATTATTCCTTTAATCTGGATTGAAAGCATAAACTGACTGATAGACTGTCGACTAATAAAAACGAAACAACTTTTGATAAAGTTACTTCAAGGTTTAAGGTTTTAAGAGATCGGAAAGGTCAGGCGAACTTTAACATTGAAATACAGAATATGTTTTGCTGGCTTTAATACTGAATAACTATTTTCTAGCAAGAAAACAAAGTTATTTTGTCGTTTATCTTTCACAAAAAGAAAGAGTGTAAGATTTTTGCAAGAACTGGTTGATTAGCTAACTGAATATGATGCCAAAGTCGTGACGTGATGGTTGTTTTACTTAATGGATTCTATTCCTTTGACATGTACATACATGTACATGTATCTCTGTTAATGTAAAGTAACTCTTCAACACTTTTAACTTTCAACCAAGTAAGAGCAAGTGTTAGCGCAGCTGACTCCCGGGGAGTGTTTAGCTGTGTAGTTGGCACAAAACATTCAAAGCATTTAGTGTACAATAAATTGGGCTGTTTATATTGGATAGCGAAAATCTATTGAAGAAATTGAAAGACACTCAGAGCTGAAAACAGACAAAAAGACACAAAGTCGTTGTAAAGTCACAATATTAAATGGCTAAAATGTCTCTATATATTTACTTCCATGATAGTTTTTATCGCCATAATTTTTAAGGAAAGAGCTCGTTAATCTCAAGATATATGCTCGTGATCGGTAACTCCTCTTTCATTCAAATTTAAATGATATTAATATATAATAATTTCCTCCATAATTCAATACACCAAACGTGATGATTTTGAATTCGCCAATAATAATATTTCTATACATTTATTTTTCTAGTTTTCTTCAGTTTAAATTCGCTTTAGGATTTAGCATTGCAAATAATGAATGTTATTATTATTTCAATCTATAGGTAGAGTAAAATTAGTAATCAGTTACTTTACGTCTAATTACCAGGGAAAACGTGCAGTAATGATCGATGATTTTATAGATCATATATTTTAGATATGTTGTAATTGAATCGGCGTTTCTATTATACTTGCCGTACATATGCACTTTTTAATTTAAATAATTACTTGCTTTCTCACTTTTTCCACAGATAATCTATGGATAACTTAATCAGAAGTACACCTTTGATTCTACTTTTCCTGTTCACGGGTAAGGAATACAGACTAAATATGTGAACTTCATTAATATCATTTATATCATTTATATCATTTCCGTGCCCATGTGCAATACGTTCAAACGTAATTGATTAGCTAGAAAAAGGTTTTAATATCGTATTCAACCTCGTTAAATTAAACGGCCATTTAGCATTTATATATATATATTTTCAGTAATACTCAGTAAATATACAAAAGCGAGCAGAAATGTCCAGATATAAAGATAATCAATCGTGATTTAATTAGACTATAAAAAGTCCTCTGGTTCATCAATTGCGCTCTTTTGATGCTCCAATTGTTTAGCAAAGCTATAGCCAAGAAGAAGAATATGCTCAACTAAACAGTTTTGTAGTATACCTAAGGTACATAAATGATTCAGTTAAACAAAAGACCTTTGATTTGTCAATCATACAGCATCATTCATACGGGTGCCGGTTAGATGTATGTATTCTTTCCGGCCGTAATCCACTGAACTGCGGGTGCTCTGATTGGCTGGCGACCTGGTCAGGGTTTTCCTCATCCGGACCGGTACTCCCAAAGATTCTCAAAAAAACGATTTTATTACCATTGAAACTTACCATTGAACATCTTGGTGAAAAGGTGGATTTTTTTTTTGACATTACCAGTCAGTTTAAGTGAAACAAAGAGCCGTTACGCTCAAGACTGATAAATGTATTGCCCTCAGTCTTAAAAACGACCCGAGCCCGATCCGAGGCAAAGTTTAATATCCATAGGGCTCGACTAAGGTAGTTTTATGAAGTAAATGTTATTGATACATATGTACATGTATTTGTAGGGCGGAGTTATGGTGAAATATAGTCAAGACCTGGCGGCTTTCTCAAACACTGAATATTAAGATCTGATTCAAGTATATACCTCAACTCTTTCTACTAACAAGTAGCGCTCTAGTAAGGGCAAATACAAATTGATTTTAGTCACAATATAAACAGCTGCTAAAACTAAATTTAAACAGTTTAGGGAGCGGTCATTAATTACTGGGGGGGGGGGGGGGGGGGGGAGGGCCGGTAAATTTAGGGGGAGGGCTAAGATTTTTTGGGCTTCGATTTGGGGAGGTCACAAATTTTTGGGCGCCTGTTTTAACAATAAAAAAATTACAATATTTTTAGGCTACTTCAATTGACCATTCAGCTCCACCTTGGAAATGTCCCTTAACCAGCAATCAGCGCGTGCTGGATGCTGCTAATGAGCAACGTTCGAGACCTCAAACATTCTGCTTGATAACGACGTTTTCAGGAGTAAAACAAAAGAAATGCTTTCCTCTTTTGTTAAAAAAAAGACGTCATTTTTTGATGTTTTTGGGAGGGCCAATATTTTTTGGGCTGATGTTTTGGGGAGGGCCAACATTTTTGGGTCCTCGTTTTAGATATTTTACTGGCCCTCCCCCCCCCCTCCCCCCAGTAATTAATGACCGCTCCCTTATTTTAAGCGACCATTTTGTAAGCGTTGCATGTGTTAGCATACTAACACTGGTGGATCTTTCCCAAAGAGAGAAAGGAGTTCTCAAGCATGTTAAGGCCTGGTTCATTTAACGGAAAATAGATGTACGTTAAATAATGTTTTCTGACAGAAATAACAGTTTAAACAAAATCTAATTACACAATAATACTAATATCCACTTCCTTAAATTTGTCGAGTGGATGGTTGTCGTATCACGTGATCGATGACGTCATAATTATATAAAATCGTTTAAGTGAAATGCGGATGCGACGATAACATATGAATATAAAGTAACCCTGGTAAAACATTACTCCTCCCACAGTGTTTCAGACCACACCTAGAAAACACGACTATCATGTAAAGATAAGGAGATATTGAGGGTGCAAAAGTCACGTGACCTAGTTTACATATGTTCGCCTCAATTACTCGTTAACGAAACATTGTAGTCATCTTTTCTAAGTTGATTTAGGTAAAGGGCTTCAGCCTTAACTAAACACATCCACTCATCATCCTAGCTGTTTTAAACTCGGAGCCGCGTTTTTGATTTACTGATTTCGTGTTCTAAGTCACATGACAGACCACGTGACACGTTTTACTACACACAAGCCAAGAATAGCGATATCTATTATCGTAAGAAATTTGGTGTACTTACCACACTCGGCTGTGCTGAAATAAGGAAAACAGTTTTTACCCGAAATTTGACCCCTGAACCAGGCCTTAACATGCTTGAGTTACAGACTCGAGGAAGAGACGAGGCGGGAAGTGCAGAAGCTATTGTGTGTAACCACAACGGCCGATGCATGATAAGGTCTACTTTACTAAATATTGTTTCATTATCATTCACTTTAGTTAACTCAGTGCCTGAAGTCACTGCAAGTCGAAGCAAAAAGGTAAGCGAACATTCGCAACGACAAACTCAGCCCTACTACCGTATAATATTTTAATATGTACCGAGCGATTGCGCGCAGCCTGTAGGCGGATCTGATGATCACGTTATCAATACTAGACTGAGGTTGTCACTCTTGGCTGGTGTCGTATTACTTTCGTCAGCGACACACACATACAAACGGACACAGAGCTCATTTTAAGACTCGGGCCCACTTTCGCGGCCCGAGTCAGTGATCTGATCGACACATTTGCTCCGACTAACTAGCAATGGCAAAGGATAGCACTGATTAGAAAATAGGCCTCAACTTGCGAAACTTGTAATTATGTTTACATTTTTTTGGTACGATGATGTAATTTAATCCGATTATTTCGTACGTAGGCCTTAAATCTCCATCATCACATGACTGAAGGAGAATTACAGAAATACTTTGGAGTTAGTTCCCATTCAGAAGGTAAGTATTTTTCTTAATTCACTTCATCTCTTTTGAACGAAGATGAAATTTAATGCACTTTATTTTCTCGCCTTTCTCTCTAGTACCGGAATATGACATAGCGGAATCTTTCCCTTCAAACGAGAGAGGACACATTGTTCGCCATCTGAGGCACAGAAGAAACATCCCGGACTCGTCATCGCCATTATATTACAATGTAAAGGCGTTTGGTAGGAGTTTGCATCTAAACTTGACGGCTGACAATAGTGTGACGTCACCGAGCTTGGTGGTACAAACTGTTCACGAAAACGGCTCCGTGACGATCAGTAATGCCGATGATACCCCATTCTACGTAGGTCACGTGACGTCACATCCGGGATCTCGGGTTGCTGTTAGTAACGACAAGGGATTGGTAAGCTATTAAACTCTTGTTATTAATTAGCTCATATGTTCCTTTTATCTTTGAAATCGTTGTTAAGTAATATGCAATAGAAAATATCAGGGGCGTAACTAAACGTTTAGGAGTTCTTCACAGAGAGGTCAACTAGGTTTGATTACAAGGATTTTTTAGTCTTCGATTTTCAAAACTAATATTGAATAAAAAGCGGCAATACTTACAGGATGTCTTTATTTGTCCATGGGCTGTGTGTGGTTGGAATTTCAGCGTTTTTCGGCGAGTTTTGATCTCAGCAGTTTAGTACACTGTCTACCAACGAAAGGAAGGAGACGAAGGATTTCAACGAGTCGAACCTTAACTCTCGCCACTTTTATACCCCGAAAATCCCAAACAATCGCATCTTGCCTTCGCCACTGCATCGGCCAGTAAATGTTATTTAAAGCATTTTAAGTCAGTAGATCCGAGATAATCTTCATTCTAGAGCAGGTAACCTCCGAAGAACTCCGTCAAATCACTCATTTGCAAACCATTGGCGCGCAGTCAGGCCTGGGGGCCGTAACCAAACAAAGTCCCTAGTGGGTAGGGCTTTAAAGTCGATAACATTTCTAGATTAATTTGATAAACAGAAATCTCCGTTGTAACTGTGAGATATAGCCTCTGTTTTCGCTTCGCTGATTGACCACCAACGCACAATATTATTATCTAACCTTTTTTTCCCACCTCACCATAGACAACTGCCTTTGGAAGAGTATGTTGGTACCTTGTCCTATTCACTAGGGCAGGAGCCCATAACCAGGAGCGTCCATATCTCCTATATAGTTGTCACAGCATATATACACTGAGTTGGGCTATTTTTAGATTATTTCCCCCGTCGATTGGTAGATTGCAACGTGGCGGAACAAAAGATGCCTCATTAGCTACTTTTGTTATACTAAACAACATGGATGCTACGCTTTTGTGATTTGATTCCCTTAGGAATAATTACAACTCAACAATAGCGGGAAACCATTCTAAAAAGAACCTATCTTGTAAAAACGCTGTGACATAGGCCTGGTATGTGGGGTGGACGCTCCTAGTTATCAGGGCTCCTGACTAGGGACTACGTAGATGCAGAATTAGCAGCGCTGGCTTGTTGTATTCTTATCTCGACATAAGCACAAGCAACATACGCAGACGCAGTAAGATATTAATCGGTAGCGGCGCTTGTTCTTATCTCACACCTACGAGTAGCACAAATACCACTAATAATAAATTATACGGCACTGTGTCTGAATATGTTTCTTATACTTGTTTCGCTAGCGAGGACTAGGTTTTTAAGCCATTCCGATAATGATTATATGAATCATGATTCGGCACAAATGCAGCACAAATGCCACTAATAATAAATTATACGGCACTGTGTCTGCATATGTTGCTTATACTTGTTTCGCTAGCGAGGACTAGGTTTTAAGCCATTCCGATAATGATTATATGATTCATGATTCGGCACAAATGCAGCACAAATGCCACTAATAATAAATTATACGGCACTGTGTCTGCATATGTCGCTTATACTTAATTCGCTAGCGAGGACTAGGTTTTAAGCCATTCCGATAATGGTTATATGAATCATGATTCGGCACAAATGCAGCACAAATGCCACTAATAATAAATTATACGGCACTGTGTCTGCATGTGTTTCTTATACTTGTTTCGCTAGCGAGGACTAGGTTTTAAGCCATTCCGATAATGATTATATGAATCATGATTCGGCACAAATGCAGCACAAATGCCACTAATAATAAATTATACGGCACTGTGTCTGCATATGTCGCTTATACTTAATTCGCTAGCGAGGACTAGGTTTTAAGCCATTCCGATAATGGTTATATGAATCATGATTCGTGATTCTCCGAGTACCATACTTCACGATCGATTTTACCTACAGACTGGCCTGATTCATCTTCTTGACGACTCGTTCTTTATACACCCATTACCTGATCATCTCGCAAAGGCTCACGGGAATGTATTTGGGGGGCAGAGTCACGTGATATATCGACGATCACGAACTGAGACACATCATGACGCTCTTAACGAAAACCGTAAGTAGTAAGGTTAATTAGTAAGTAGTGCATGAAAAATACGTTGGGCGATGGAGCTAATAATAATGATGAGGATAATACATGATGAGGATGAAAATGATGACAACAATGTTGGTGATGAAAAAGAAGATGGTGATGATAATAATGATGAAGATGATGATGTTGTTGTTAATAACGATACAGATGATGATAATGATGATAATGATGAAAATGATGAAAATAATGATAATGATAATGATGGTGAGGATGATGATGAAGATGAAGATGAAGATGAAGATGAAGATGATGTTGTTGTTGATAACGATACAGATGATGATGTTGTTGTTGATAACGATACAGATGATGATGTTGTTGTTGATAACGATACAGATGATGTTGTTGTTGTTGATAACGATACAGATGATGATGTTGTTGTTGATAACGATACAGATGATGATGTTGTTGTTGATAACGATACAGATGATGATGTTGTTGTTGATAACGATACAGATGATGATGTTGTTGTTGATAACGATACAGATGATGATGTTGTTGTTGATAACGATACAGATGATGATGTTGTTGTTGATAACGATACAGATGATGATGTTGTTGTTGATAACGATACAGATGATGATGTCGTTGTTGATAACGATACAGATGATGATGTTGTTGTTGATAACGATACAGATGATGATGTTGTTGTTGATAACGATACAGATGATGATGTTGTTGTTGATAACGATACAGATGATGATGTTGTTGTTGATAACGATACAGATGATGATGTCGTTGTTGATAACGATACAGATGATGATGTTGTTGTTGATAACGATACAGATGATGATGTTGTTGTTGATAACGATACTGATGATGATGTTGTTGTTGATAACGATACAGATGATGATAATGATGATGATCATGACGATGATAATGACGAAAATAATAAATGTTCTCTTAATGATGATAAAAGTATAGTGGTAATAATATTATTGAAATAATATTTTAGAGTTACGCGTCATGAACCGAAGGAGCAACGAAGAAGGTTTAGAGGAATACAATGGTGAACATAAAGTGCTAGAGATGACCCTGGCTGCCGATAAAGGAATGATTGACGATTATAAACCTAGGACGGCCAGGCATCTGTTGCTGCTTGCACACATTGTGAGTATTACAAGCTAAGGCTTTGCCTTTAAGGAGAAAACGTCCAGTCAGGATCGATAAGAATTATAGTTTACGAGAGAAACTCAAAGGGCAAGATTGACCATTTCGTCTCCCCTGCATTAAAAAATATACGAGTTCCTGTGGCAGCTAGAAACATTCGTACTGCTCGGGCCTAGTCCCTCTCTGTTCTCTGTTCTCAAATCATTTACACACAGGTAGCCCGTCATATTTTTATCTGCCTTGCCGGAACAACATTTTGCATTTGTGAAACAATCTCATTCTCGAACTACAAATGGTTAGACTTTCATGTCGTCTTGGATAAGGACGTGAATTCGTAGGTCTCCCGTCGGACTCAAGTCTCACCATGGCCAGACTGTCACGGTCCTTACACTACCTGTTGACGTTTCGTCAAACCCTGGTCCTGATACACTGCGAAGACACTACATGATACTATCAGGTTTATTGATCTACTTGAGTCAGCGGGTCTACAACAGCGAGTCACTGGCCCAACTCGCCGCCGTGGCCACACCCTAGATCTTGTCATCGATCGCCAGGAGCACAGTCTGCTCTTACCATCGATAGAGTTAGCGTCCGAATTACCGTCAGACCACAGTGCGGTGATCTGCTCGTTAGATCTTCCCAGGCCAAAGGTTACCAAGACGACTATCAAGTACCGTGATCTTCGGCGCATAAATGACCATCAGTTATGGCGGGAGGATCTTGCATCAACTTTGCATAGTTTCTCCTCACTAGGAGTAAACTCCATTACTGAACACTTCAATCAAGTTCTCCGTGAGCTTTTAGACAAGCATGCTCCGGAAGAAATGCGATCGGTGACGATACGTCCAAATGCTCCATGGTACACAGATAGTTTGAGAGTGATGAAGAAATATCGAGAGGCGCCGATATGAGCAGAAATTAATATCGACTCGTCTGGAAGTCCACCGACAGTTGTATAGGGACAAATGCAATGCATACACAGCTGCACATTATGCAGCAAAGTGGCCATGGGTATACTACAAAGCGAAGATCTCCAGCTCAAATAACCAGCAGTTATTCCGGTTGATTAACGGCTTATTCCACGTAAAGACGATTCCGCCTCTACCTTCACACGACTCCCTTCCTGATTTAGCTGAGGCGTTCAGTAGCTACTTCCACACCAAGATGCAGAAGCTGTGCAATGAACTGGGGAGTTCTAAGCTGTCATATGAGGAACTCTCTGTTACTGTTGACTTTCTATCTTGTCAATCGTCACTCTCGGACTTTGCTCCAGTGTCAGAGAAATGTGTATGTGAGATGGTCGAAAAGTCTCCTGCAAAGTCGTGCTGCTTGAACCCGTTTCTGCACACATTATGAAGCAAGATCTTGATCTTCCTATTCCTCAAGTTACTAAAATCATCAATGCATCGTTGTCTGAGGACGTGTTACCTTCGTCAAAAAAAACTGCCATCATACGCCCATCCCTGAAAACGTCCAACCTTGACCAGGAGGAATTTCCAAGTTACTGTCCGATCACAAATATAACCTTCCCGTCTAAGTTACTGGAACGGGTTGCCTCTACACAGACGACGCTTTTCCTTTACTTTATTTAGCAGGCTATCAACCATTAATATTTCATTAAAGATACTAAAGTAGTCTTGTGTGGTTTCTATAGTTTCTTAATAGTGATATTTGTATTTTCTTTAGGCACGTAGCCTTTTTCTGGAGGAGACGTTTGGATCAATCAAGCTGAATTTGATTATTAATGGCATCGTCCTTATTCGGGAAGGGGTAAGTATGACAGATATTGGCCACTACCAAATTGAAAAAAGTACTGTGCCGAGTTTGTAAAGTCAATCTAATTATAATCTAATGAAGAAATGAAGTGTGCCAAATTTGGGGACGTTTCATTGGATATTTACCATGTGGTGAGCTTTCAAAAATAACAAAAATAAGAGACGTTCATATGGATTGGAGGCGACGCTTGTCCTTCCAATCCATACAAACGTCACTTATTTTTGCGATTTTTGAAAGCTTGCTACAGTGGAACCTCGATTTAACGAAGTGCCAAGGGACTGGGGAAATTGGTTCGTTATATCGAGGAAAAACAACCAAAATTTTCGTTATATCGAGGTATAGTTAATAATTGTTTTGTAACGAAGATAATAGAACTAATAAGAGACAAAAAGGATAACGCGGATCTGTAGATGTCTCGATAGTGCCAGTGTCTGTACTGTATATACACATCTAATGAGCTGTTGACTGAGAGGTTGTTCTCTTGTTACAGGATTAAAGGCTTTTCATCGCTGTTGGTCTGTTCCGCATTCATCTTTTGTCGCGTGTTGACGTTTATTCGTTATATCGGGGTAAATTTTACGTTTGGGCTGCCGGATTGTGTTCGTTATAACGAGGATTTCGTTATATCGAGGTTCGTTATATCGAGGTTCTGTTACATACATTTTACTTGTAATTTTGCCGGGCTGAAGAATATCGTTCGTTATACCGAGGACCTCGTTATATAGAGGTTCGTTAAATCGAGGTTCCACTGTATTCAGTTTCTATTTACCAAATCATGCTCAACTTGGTATTTTACTAATTCCGAGGTACTCTTTCTTATGGCGTGGTTTATTTGTTAATACAAACTCGGTCCCAGTCCTTTTATCAGTTTGGTAGTGGCCAATTCACAAGGCCTGTGTATTTACAATAATTTGTTAAATGAATAGAGAATCACTATTTTTTTATTCTCCTAGCTTTGATAAAAGATATCAATTTTGCTGAGGTTTACCAAAACCTACAGCATAACTCAATAGTCAAATCTTGTTTCTACTTATGGAATTCAGAAATAACCTTAGTAAATAAATCCGATTGTCCCTGCAACTCTATTGACCCGTATATTGATATCAGTATCTAATTTGTAGTCCATTTATTTCCACACCTGTCAATCTAAAAACACTTCAAACCAATCAGAATCCAGTAATCTTCCCATGAAAATACGATTGATTTCTTCGTTAACATTTATGAAATTCAGCGAAATTAAAGGTAGAAAATCGAGATACTTTCGTTTCCACCATGTTTTTTTTCTATTCTCCCGGGTTAAAGTCCACGGCTTGTGGAACATAAAGATACATATTATACACACGCTGGACATCGCGCGTTGTTCACGCGGTGCAATTTGTTGCTCGAAATGTTGCCGAAGTAGAACTCGATCCTAGTTCTCCAGCATTGCCGGAAATGTTGCGTGCAATGTTGCAGCGTGTGTCTGTACATTAACAACAGTTATAGCTAAGGGGGTGGATCATGTATGGGATTCTCAGTTACCGAAACCCAACTTTGTTTCTTTATTCAGTTTGGTTATGACCAAAACACTGCGGGGATCACCACAAAACTTGGAGCCATAGCGCGATGGGCCAAGACCAACTTACCAGTGGCCGACTCAGATCCAGGACACCCCGACATTATCGTGTTGTTATCTCCTGGGCACAACACAGGCGGTAAACTAGTAAAACAGTTGAGGTTTTATTTCATTGATTTCAAGATTAGAATAAAAAATTGAGCTGTAATTCGAAAACAAAAATACCGTGAAAGCTGTGCTAATTAATGCTTTTCATATTTCAACATTAGCGCTTTCACTTTGTTAGCTAATTAACAATTATTCACCGAAGTGGAGGTGAATAGTGGTGGATATTTACCGAGCCGCTTCGGCGACATCATATCGTCCAACTAACTATATATAGAACAATGTTAGTGCAAGATCATATCGTCCAACTAACTATCGAACAATGTTGGTCCACTATCATATCGTCCAACAAACTATCGAACAATGTTGGTCCAACATCATATCGTCCAACAGACTATCGAACAATGTTGGTCCAACATCATATCGTCCAACTAACTATATATAGAACAATGTTAGTGCAAGATCATATCGTCCAACTAACTATCGAACAATGTTGGTCCACTATCATATCGTCCAACAAACTATCGAACAATGTTGATCCAAAATCATATCGTCCAACTAACTATCGAAAAATGTTGTTCCAACATCATATCGTCCAACTAACTATCGAACAATGTTGGTCCAACATCATATCGTCCAACAAACTATCGAACAATGTTGGTCCAACATCATATCGTCTAACTAACTATCGAACAATGTTGGTCCAACATCATATCGTCCAACTAACTATAGAAAAATGTTGGTGCAACATCATATCGTCCAACTAACTATAGAACAATTATATTGGTCCAACATCATATCGCCCAACAATCTATCGAACAATGTTGGTCCAACATCATATCGTCCAACTAACTATCGAACAATGTTGGTCCAACATAATATCGTCCAACTAATTATCGAACAATGTTGATCCAATTCAACATCATATCGTCCAACTAGCTATCGAACAATGTTCAACATCGTCCAACAAAACTATCGAACAATGTTGGTCCAACATCATATCGTCCAACTAGCTATCGAACAATGTTCAACATCGTCCAACAAAACTATCGAACAATGTTGGTCCAACATCATATCGTCCAACAAAACTATCGAACAACGTTGGCTCGTGTAATACAGCAGTGTTCGATAGTATACATAAATAAATGCTTCACTTTGCTATGTCAAAGGCAGACGATAGAAGTTGTAAACATTATGCAGCAGCTACAATATTAGTTTTTACAACTCAGAGCCCAGTTACTGAAAGCCCTATTAATCATTCGTTTGATTTGATAACACATGGACTACTATATGGAATTAAAAACTTAATATTGTTGGATGAGGAATAAGTAATACATGTTTACTTGCAAACTTAAAATAAAGAAATACACTTTTCACCAAGAGATCCAAAATCCATGGTTGAAATTGAATCCATGTTTTCCAGGATTAACACTAATCGGACTTCGATGAACTCTGGCCAGTTGTTTAACAACAAGCTCCACGTATATAAGTTCCTTTTTGCGGAGTATAGCATCGCGTTATACGTCACATTCTTCTTTGGTACCCAAAACATCCTATGGACAAAATTCTATATTCCTGCGACACGTTACATACGTTGATCATATTGCGTTTCTGTCATGATGATCTGTGCAATCTCCCCGCGGGTAAGCTCTAAGATACAAGTTAGGGGACTGCTCGTAATAATATTGCGGCTCCCGCCTACACCGGCTTCTCAGTCTCACCTAGAGTTCCTTCCTATCCACCAGGCGTCGCTTACAAAAATTCCATGTGCAGCTACGAGTTTCCTGCGGCGGTTACTAAGAACTATGGACTTGCATCAGCCATTGTTATCGCTCATGAAACCATGCACACGTAAGTAAAGATAAGCTTACATCAGGAATTAAAATACTATGCCGATAGAATGATATCAATGTCAATGTACATTGTTAACATTACAATTTACAGAAGTTGAGAGTTATTTGACCGGCGGCGTTTTTGCGATTATCCAATACTGAAACGTGCGCAACTCTCCTTTACCAATTAAAGACCGAACTATCAAACTTTTGAATATTACTAATTATACAAATTATAAACAGGGTGAAACGCGTGTTCTGATTGGTCTGTAACCTTGATGTAATCCACACCGCGGCAAAACGGTATGCTCCGCTGGCTAAAAGAATGAAGGCTCTGCTATCAAATACAAATTACCGAGGGTTTCAACTTTTTTAGTAAATAATTTTATAACTTAGTAAACTCACAGTGAATTACAAATTAAGAAAACTTCAACCTGTTAAAGTCTTAGGCTTATCTTTTAAGTAGTTTTCTTATTTTTTGACAAAACAGTTCACAAATGGATACTTTTAAGCAGAAATTTTAAAATCACGGCATGTGTCTGTTGTTTCATTTCAGTTTTCGCGGGAAACTGGGGGCGGCCGCGCCTACAAGAAATAGCAAATACGCATGCGCGTAACGTTTTGCCGCGGCGTGGATGTAATCTAGTACGGTTGCGCAGATGACGTCAAAACGTTACGCGATACATTTGTTGGGAAAATTCGCTAATTATTGTATAAAACAAATATATTTATTTTTGGAATGGGTATGTCCTCTCATAGATGCACAGAATACGTCAAAACATAATAGAACTTTCGTTTTACTTGACTACGTCTCGTCTCGTAGTTCCTTGTTCTCGTAAAAACATTTTTTTTTTGTTATAGCAGGCTATGTATTTCAGCATAGCTGGTACGCGGGAGCCTGCTTTCAAACTAGTAATACGATTTGCATGAGGTTTTCTCAGCACAGGGGAGATGTTAGGCTGAGTTAGTTGAAGAGGTATTCTATACATATAGACAACCTGCTTTCGGGTTGTCTATAAAGTGTTTATAGACGATGGATAGATCTAATGGATAATTTAGTAGTTATGAATACCCAACGAGAACGAAGAAAACCGAAACAAATAAATATTAATGGCATGTACATGCATAAGTCCCCCTCCCCCCAACCGAGGCCGGCTTATTATATGCACACGATTGTGTCATACTAGACAGCACTCTTGACAACACTGATAACTTGTTGTAGGTTCAACGTTCCGCATGACGGTGGTGAAGCGGTTTGTCCAGATGGTAAAAACATCATGTCATCGGCCCTGTCAGTTGGAGTCGGAGCTCTCACATGGTCTGTTTGTAGCAGAGAAGCCATTCAAGTCTTTCTCGCGTACGTAAAGTCGCAAAACAGGTTTCGCATGAAACTGATAAATGAATTGTGATTGCCGTCGTGTTGACATTCGAAGTCAGGATAAATAATATAATTAATCTGATCATTTGTTCGAAAGAGTTCGCCACTACACCATGCCAAAATATTTTTTAAATCGCGAATTGAAATAGCTGTTTTTTCTCTCTACCTATCAGCACGTAGTAGAAACCAAGTACGTAGTGTTCTAATAATACACGAATCCTGCAATATGATTGGCTAAGCTATCCATTCTGTGATAGATAGTGAGTAGCGAAAACCCGCCCGGTTATAAAAAAAGACGGCGACCAAATCGTCAAAATGCAAAAAAATATTATTGTTTTAGTTTAAGATTAAATAAACTAGTTGGATTCTACTAACACTATTAGACTACTATTCCCACTGAGTTTCTATGGAAACTTCAAGCTCGTATACACCCTATGCATAAAGGACATTTTGATTAAAACTGGATTTCTCATGTCAGCAATGAATATTTGTGAAAATTAACATAGTCACGTAAAATAAAAAGAATAAGTAATCCTGTGAAAGTTGAGTGTCATAAGTTACATTGCTACAGAGTAATAAACCTTTGAAATAAGAGAGATTTGTATGAAAATAGTCAACCATGGCCCTACCAGCCTCGCTTTCATGTTTTTCCTTAGACTTAAATGATAATAACTTTGGAGACATTTGAGATAAAACTATTAAATTGCATATGATGAATAACTTGTACCTGTACCTGGTTACAGTGTCAATTTTTCTTCAAATGTTAAAATTCTGAATTTATGTAAATTAGGTTCCAGCTTTATGCATAGGGTCTATAGACCTCATTCATAATGGCTGCCACCTAATTTGCAAAAATGGAAGATTAATGTGTACAGAGAAACTATTGCTACCACATAAAAGATCGTACCTAAATTAGTAATTGACCACAGTTTGAAAGCAATGTTTCAAATTGTTGTTGAGTTATTGGCATTTTAAATGTAGAAAAAACATGAAAGTGAGGCTGTAAAGGCCTACATGGTTTTTTTCATACAAATCTCTCTAATTTCAAATCGCTGTACAACTTTACAGCCTTTTATGCTACAACACTCAAATTCTACAGGATCACCAATGTTGGTATGCTATTTTGCATGGCAAGGATGTTGTTTTCCATACATCGTACCACGCTTGGCACAAATGACCCTAAAATATATCACTTTGTTATAGTTTCAAAAGTTTCCAACATAGAAGATTGAATTTTTGTGGGATGATGAAGACCGACGACCGAATCAAATTCCGATGATTTGATCTACCGTAGACATCTCGATGACGTCACAGTGACGTCATGTATCCATTTATAATAGGTTTCTCGATGTTTTCAATTACCTTGAACATCAGTAAATTTTATATTTTCGATTTCCTATCATGTCGACAACAAAGAAACCGAAAACCCGAGTTCGATTGGTTAAGATGGTGAAAAGTTATTCAATTTTGAATTTTGGCAATTTTCCCGCCAAAATTTGGCGGGAAATATTCAACACAGAACCATTTACAAAATAACTTCTTCATTCATCTTTTAGAGTTTAAAATATCTGTTTACGACAATCTAGCAATCAAAAGAGTAGATCGGTACCCACCACCGTATGTTTTTAGAATTTTCGATTTTTGAGAGGAAATACTTTAAAATTCCCAGTGAAAAAGAGGAAACGTCATTATGACGTCATATATTTTTGAAAACGTCTTTTAAAAATAACTATTCAAGTATTTTTCGGGTTTTAAAGAGGAACTGTACTTACTGTACACTGAATAGCCGCAATATGGTCTTTTTTATGTTTATTCAATTTAGAAAGCATGACTGATGTCAGACCCATGACGTCAGAAAATGTGACGTCACAGGAAACTTCAGTTCTTAATAACTCAGCAAATATTTATCGTAGAGACTTTAAAATTGCGGCAATCAAAAACACATATTTATGTTGTTGTGATAACATGCTTTATTTCAAACGTATAGGTAACGCAGAATTTGACCTTAAAAGGAGTCGTTCGTTATGACGTCACACCAACGTCAATATACAAACGTGTTTGATCCTAAAGACGTTATTTCATTTTAATATTAACATACGAAAATTTCGTTAAATTTGACAGCGAATTAAACAAGATGTGCTAGTTTATATATTTTTGGCTCGCTTTTAGTGATCGATTTTGAGGTAACTTATGCCAGGCGTGTACGGCTAAACTGGTAAAATACAGAGACTACGCCCTTAAGAATGTGATGTATTGTTTAATTGCTATAAGTAGAAGATCGGTTTTCAGTAGAAATCTGAATTTCGACAGTCGTACATTTATTTATCTCCTAAACACTCGAGCGATAGTCGGCGGGTTGAGCAGTTGAGTAGCCAGTCGCATTGCGAGTTTGTCCGAAAGTCGTTTGCATCGGATTGGTGAGGCTGCTTAGGCTTCTGAATAGCATTACAAGTTGGTAATATGTCGAGAGAAAAAATTGTAATTAAAACATATATACACTAGGCTAGACCAACAAAAATTACTTGAAGTTAATTGTTACTCTCTAATTGTATATACAGTGGAACCCCGCTATCTCGAACTCTCAAGGGAAATGGAAAATAGTTCGAGATAGCGGGGGTTCGAGATAGCGGGGTAGTGTCAAATATCAGAAATTTATTATTAATTAGTAACTCAATACAATTGCTATTGAAAACAATTACATAATGTATATATGTAGTTATTTCTAATTCTGATTTCTTATACTATACTTGCTATAATTATTAAACTGCTCTGCATAATTAGCGCGCACTAAGACCACCATTCTGCAATTTAGCGCGCACCAAGACCACCAATCACTTCTGCATAATTGGCGCGCACTAAGACCACTATTCTGCATAATTAGCGCGCACCAAGACCACTATTCTGCATAATTAGCGCGCACCAAGACCACCAATCACTTCTGCATAATTGGCGCGCACTAAGACCACTATTCTGCATAATTAGCGCGCACCAAGACCACTATTCTGCATAATTAGCGCGCACCAAGACCACTATTCTGCATAATTAGCGCGCACCAAGACCACTATTCTGCATAATTAGCGCGCACCAAGATCACCATTCTGCATAATTGGCGCGCACTAAGACCACCATGCTTTACGTTTTTACTATTCCACTTGTATTCGATTCACTGTAGGAATCCGGAAATGTCTTCTTGCCTTAACGACGCGCCACCCAAATCAAGTGTCATCCATGAACCTGCCGAGTTCTTCAGTAAACTGGGCGGAGAGATGTTCGATAAGGACCAGCAGTGTAAAATGATATTTGGGCAGGTTTACATTGGTTGCTCGTGGACTTATGTGAGTTCAAAGAGATTTGACATTAAGTAACAAAGTTATTCTACCGGTATGAATTATAGGAACCACTGTAGCAATCACTAATCAGCCCTAACCACCCTAAACACTGGGTTAGGATTACATATTATGATTGTAGGAATATGACGTCATTGTAGGGATCCAACTATTGCTACAGAAGTAATAATTGTTACTTATGTAGTGATAGGTCCGATCAATTTTCAGTTTTACTCCATATGGACGTTATCTTAGTCAGACACCTCTCATCAATGCCTAGAGTGTATCAGTATATTTTCCGGTATTAGTCATACGTATGTAGACAAGAATAGAAGTAAATATCTGGCGATTGGTCGGTGCTTTAGAAATGGAGGCGTCAAAAAGCAATTGAGAACAAAGCAGAGGTCAATCCCCTCCTGTGTCTTAAGAAATAACCCCGTATTATCATATGATCCGTATGGCCCCTCGCTTACCTTTCAAAACCATTTACAAAGGTGACGTGATGGAGGGCGTACGTGTTTAAGGTGAGCGGAAAAAGTCGTCCTGCCCCGCGCGATTTTTAATGGTTGTTTTACCATTTGAAAGTGGTATTTAGGTCGGGCAAGTCGGGAAAATATTTGTCTCTCGGTCAACACGGCTTAAAATTGTATGTGCGCTCTGTTCGTACGTATCGATATCGAGCTAAATATTTTCCTGTCCGGCCCTCTCACTCCGTCAATAAGTACCCATTTTCTTTACCTCTTCAGGCAAGCTGCGAAAATCTGAAGTGTAGCAGAATTGACTCGACCTCAAGCTGTATTGGGTATAATACTCCGCCAGCCAAAGGCACAAGATGTGGACCCAGACACGTATGGTTACTGGCGTAGCAAATACATAATTATGTACTAATTATAGTGTGACTACTTAAACCGAGGACGCTTAGACAACGAAAACTAAACGCATTGCAAAACCAAAATAACAAAAAGTATTCCAACTTACAATTCCTAGCATATTCATGCGATTTTCTGCAAATGATTAGATGGATAAGGACGACACATAGTAAGCCCTCGGTGACCTCCATAGAAGGTCTATTGATGTTCTCCGTCCACCTTCGAGTGGTAAATTGATTCTCGTTATCTTAGTGGCCCCGGTTACTGTAGTCGTACTGTGATAACTGTAATAATAATAAGAACAATACCTATAATAATGATTATAGATTACTGATATCATATTTTATAATTTAACAATTATTCATCGAAGTCGAAGTCCAGACGCGGTCGAGGTAAATATTCTCCAAATAATATGGACGGAGACTCAATCTCTGTTTAGATGTTTGCAGTACTAAACGCAGATCTAGCAACGACGCCCGTTTATAATAAACTTATAAAATTAATACGGTTATTTTGGGATTCTCTCGTTTTTGTTCCATTGCAGTGGTGTCTTCAGGGTAAATGTATCGACAATGGCAAACCTGCTATAGACGGTGAGTGGTCCCCATGGTCGTCTGAGTATTCACCGTGCTCCAGGACCTGTGGTGGCGCTGTCCAATGGAGATCAAGGACGTGTTCGAACCCCCCGTGAGTTTCTTTCATTCATTCATTCATTCATTCATTCATTCATTCATTCAAGGGAGCCGGGGTGGCGCAGTGGTTAATCGCTTCGCCTTTCACCTCTGTGGCCCAGGTTCGAATCCCGGACGCGGTGCCATATGTGAGCTGAGTTTATTGGTATCTCGCCCTTGCTCCGAGGGTTTTTCTCCGGGTTCTCCGGTACGGTTTTCCTCCCTCCTCAAAACTGAACCAACTGGCTAAATTCCAATTCGATCCTGGAGTTCGTCGGAATACTTAAATATAAGGGAGCGGTCATTAATTACTGGGGGGGAGGGCCGGTAAAATATCTAAAACGAGGACCCAAAAATGTTGGCCCTCCCCAAAAAATCAGCCCAAAAAATCTTGGCCCTCCCCAAAACATCAAAAGACGTCTTTTTTTTTAACAAAAGAGGAAAGCATTTCTTTTGTTTTACTCCTGAAAACCTCGTTATCAAGCAGAATGTTTGAGGTCTCGAACGTTGCCCATTAGCAGCATCCAGCACGCGCTGATTGCTGGTTAAGGGACATTTCTAAGATGGAGCTGAATGGTCGATTGAAGTAGCCTAAAAATATTGTAAAAGTTTCATTGATAAAACAGGCGCCCAAAAATTTGTGACCCTCCCCAAATCGAAGCCCAAAAAATCTTAGCCCTCCCCCTAAATTTACCGACCCTCCCCCCCCCTCCCCCCCCCAGTAATTAATGACCGCTCCCTAAGCCTCTGGCTTGGGAGACCCGGTAACGGCTTCCTGTATCTTCGACGTAAAATAATTATAAACCATTTATTTTATCCGTTTTAGTTTTGTAAACCAAGCAATACGAATTCGAAATGAATCAATTCAATTCAATAAATCAATAACAAAAATTGCATTTAGGTGCTACATGCATGCACACATATAATACAAATAATATAAATATATATCAGTAAGAAGCAATTAACTTTGTTAAACTTAAGTCGTGACAACGGTTTCGCTACTTGAATATTCAACTTGGCATTTCAGTCTCACAAATTCAAGCATTAATTATGGTAAATTAAATATAACAATATTGATGTTGTCCATCAAAGGAGCAAACCACTGAATCTCAACAGCCGGCCTGCTCGGAACAAATTTCCAGGATTTGTTCTTTTTTCCAGCCCATCGAATGCTGGCAAGACATGTGAAGGCTTAACAAAAGGCCATTTGAAGATGTGTAATCTGCATGTAAGTTAAATGATTATTATTATTATCATTTTGTGTTGTCCTTGACATTATGCACCAGTCAAAGTAAACCCCCCCCCCCCCAACCCGGGACAGGGTGCGGCAAATGTGGGGCAAGCGATCGCTTTTGACACGGTAGAGTGCCCCAGAGGGTGGGGGAAAATCGGTTATTTGATGCCCCACTATGGAGTGTGGGGGGAACTGTGGGGCCAACGTGGGGCAAAATGTGGCGGGAACTGTTCATAGAAGACTGGGCTCGAGTTTTGTGTTCACAGAAAACATGGAGGCTCTGCATGCGAAGAAGGTATGATTTCAATCGCTTAAATATCATGCTTTTTTAAGAGTCATCGCTTGCGAATGGTTTTACATTCCATGCACCAATTTGTTGTCTCTTGTCCTTGTGCTATTTTTTGTACAATTTGCATTTTATTTTGGATGTTATGCGTGAGTGAACCAGAACTGCGTGACACGATAAATATTTGACCTTCGACTTTGTTCTTTTGTCTCATTTAGGTTCTATTACAACATCAACAGACTTCTCTGTTCTACTTCCGTGTATAGTTCAGGACGAATTTCAGCAATACTGTCACGTTGTTTGGCTTCTTCTGTGTTCAATCTCATTAGTACATGTAGATCAAGACCCTATTGAGCAATAAAAGACACAACCCAGACCACTGCAAGCTAAAATGTGTGAAGTTTGTAAAACAAAAATGACTTATTTTTTGTGATTTGTCCCCTGGGGTGGGGGCATTTGCCTGCATTTACTGTCCACAATTGCCGCAATAGGTGGGGCATTTTCTTTTTTTTTTTTGCTTTCCCTGTGAGGCAAAATCCCCACTAATCCCCACCCTATCCCGGGTTGGGGGGGGGGGGGTGGGGGGGTGGGGGTTTACTTTGACTAGTGCATTAGTTTGGGAATTAATGAAATAAAAAAAAAAAACACGATCAGATATAAGCGCTTGGTTTTTTTTATCTTGAATAACGGCAAGTCTTGGTTGCTCCTTCTGGCGGTGTTTTTGTTTTCATTTTGTTGAAGAAACCGTGTAATTTCTTTCTTTAGCAACGACTACAAACCTCGAACTAGTTGACGCCGCCATTTCTTTCAGAAAACAGCAAAGGGAGTGCGGACGCGCACGTCAAGCTTGTCTTGGCGGGAAACTGGCGTCAGCATTCGGCAAAAACTAATACAAGTAATTTGATTGGTCTAAGTAATTTATTACGGGAAATTTGATTGGGCAATACAACCCGTGAAGTAATAGAGCAGATTTCGTATGAGTGGGACAAACTACAGCAAGGTTACCGTACGGCATGCCGTGACGTTGAATGGTTTCCCATTGTTTTTGTCCTGCTGATCCAATCAAATCACAGAGTTACAGCACAGCACGGTTACGGACATGCCGTAGTTTGTCACACTCATACGAAATCTGCTCTATCATACGACTTCCCTGTTGAAACGAATTTTATTCACGGCTTTATAATTATCACACTAATATCGACCCTAAATATGTGATAAGCTATCATACCATATAATCGCAAAGAGTTATTTTTCCAAAATGGCGGCCGTTTTGACTCCCGAGTAAAATGAGCCTGGATAAATCTTCGGGCTTAACTCTCGCAAAGAGAATATAGGTATGCTTGTAGTAGGTTTATGTTTTAAACTTACGTAACGTACCTACGACAGAACTCTTCGACTTAGGTTTCTCACGTATATTTCATAGACCTCTCAAAATATGTGATAGACCTTTCTATTTTGCTTTCAAGAGGCTTCGCGTGGGGCTAAACCGCAACCTCGTTCCCAGGGGTCTTTACGCGCCTAATTCAAGATGGCGTCGAAAGTGACGAAGCAGTGACGTCACAATATCCAGCCGCGTGTAAACAAATAGACTGGGGACGAGACTAGTAATACGCCCCTATGTTTATTTCAGGCCTGTTCCGTTGGTGCCGTCGACTATCGTCTTCTTCAGTGCAAAAGAATATCCTCTAAATACACCAGCGTCTACTACGAGACAGGTCATATATTTGTAAACCTTTTAAATTCCCTTGGACTTTCTTTCTTCGTACGTATTATTCCCTTTTTTCATGATAGGCAAGTTTATCGCACCTTTAGGACCTGCAGGAATCTACATCAACCGCATTTTTGAGGTTTCTCAAATATCAGTTATTGTGTTGAGTTAACTGTGTGTTCTTCTACATTCTAACAGGAGCTCCTGATTCTAATTAATATTGTTTTCCGTCTTAGACCCATGCAGGTTGAACTGTGTGATAGGTAATGAAGCCTGGCCGGAAGGGATAGTCAAGGACGGCACACGATGCTCAAGCGATGTTAAAAACAGAAACGTATGTGTTGAGGGCAAGTGTAGGGTGAGTAAAATTAGTTATTCCTAGGGTTAACTCTACAACTTATGGCCTATATTCTTTTAGATCCGGCACGACAGCCAGGACCTGGAACAACCTAACGGAACAACTTAGAACCACCATAAATCTGAAAGATTTTAAGAACGCTATTCGTACTATGTCTTTTGATGATAGTTGTTGTACATTTTGTATCGAAATATTCAAATAACTTTTAGTAGTGCTATATTTATATCTACTGATACTTACAAGTAAGTGTATTTTTTATAGTTATTTATTTCAATTATCTTCGGAGATATTAGCATCTTAATGCTAAGTTAGATAAAGTTTATGTATGTATGATAAATGCATTATCCTATCTGTATGACAACAATGTTACTGTAAAATCATATTGTAAAAAGGCAAAGAATTCTGACGTACTCCATAAGCTAGATTTTAATGTTTTATCTGTTCAATCAACTCACAATGTTAGGGATGATTTTCTACTGTTTTAATTATTACTCTTACACAGCATTTTTATAGTATTTCGCCTTGTTTTAGCTTTTTAGTACCCTAGTTCTTCTGTAGAAATGACTCTCGTTCATAATGACTATAGCTTACGATAATATATATTATAAATAATGTATGTATATTAGAATTTTAACAACATAGAATAATTTAATACCATAGTAGTTTTATTTTTTTATTTTTTAACATAGTTAGATAATTAGTTAGTTAGATAATTAAACTTTTTATACACGACCCCACAAGCGGCAACGCTTAAATACTATCGTGTTTAAATAAAGATTATTGATTGATTGTATGTATGTATGCATACACACCGCGGCAAAACGGTATGCTCCCTGGCCAAAAGAACGAAGGCTCTGCTATCAAATACAAATTACCGAGGGTTTCAACTTTTTTAGTAAATAATTTTATAACTTAGTAAACTCACAATGAATTACAAATTAAGAAAACTTCAACCTGTTAAAGTCTTAGGCTTAGCTTTTAAGTAAATAATTTTCTTAGTTTTTGACAAAACAGTTCACAAATGAATACTTTTAAGCAGAAACGTTAAAATCACGGCATGTGCCTGTTGTTTCATTTCAGTTTTCGCGGGAAACTGGGGGCGGCCGCCCACGGACAAGAAATAGCAAATACGCATGCGCGTGACGTTTTGCCGCGGTGTGGTATGCATGAAAAATGTTGGTTGCTTATCAGCCAATCGCGTTCTAAACTAAAACCAAACATTTGTTGGCTCAATCCCGGTTTCTGGGAAACTACCCACCCACCCCTCCTTGAATATGCATCGTTCTATTAATGATTAACCATTAAAGTTAGGGTGAAGTGTGGGGGAGGGGTGGGGGTTTCCCAGAAACCGTGATTAATCCATATTATTTTGGTCGGTCCGCGCGTTACGCAACCAATTTTCGCATTAATAGCGCGTGTTCACGATTGCGTCAGTTCACTTTTTCTCTGCGATTCGCTCAAGTAAAACCAATCAAGAATCACTTCTGTTCAAGATTGGTTCGTTGCCTTTTTACTAACACCTGTGATTGGCTCTGTAATTACAATCAATGGTTTTTGGTTTTACGATACTCAATCGAAAACCATTCTACAGCCGTTGACCATACACGACTTTCATAATGGCCGCCTCCAGCCGCCGCCTCCTAATTTGCATAATTTGGAAGATAAATATGTAGGGAAAAACCAATGTTACTACATGAAAGATTACATTAAAACTAGTAATTGTTTTGAGTTTTAGAGGAATGTGGAAAATTGCTGTTGAGCTATGAGCATTTGTAATGCAGAAAAATATGAAAGCGAGGCTATAAAGGCCTCCGTCGTTTTTCTCATACAAATCTCTCTAATTTCAACTGGCTGTAACTTCATTGCTTTATAAGCTACAGCACTCAACTTTCACAAGGTCACTAATGTCGACATGCTCTTTCACATGGCAATGTTCATATTTTCTATACACGTGGATAAACTACCGAAACGGGAAATCACATATGCAAATTAGCGGAGGCGGCCATTATGAAAGTCGTGTATTGCGCCTAGGTTTAGGCGTCACGTAAGATTTCGTATAAACTCGCGCGATATTGTCATAAAGAATATGCTAAACAACATATAGCTGCGCGTCCATCGAGTTGAGGACACAATTACGAAACTGCTTTAAAAAAGTCTTTATCGCGAAGCTGCAGCCGACTCTTGCTTTTCTTTCGTTCTTTGCAACCTCCCGCCTGTAACTGACCACACCTCGGTGGACGTACGTTGTCCGTTTTCCATTTCTTTAATTCCACATGTACTTGAGTTACTACTGTTCTGCACTAGGTGACTGCGTGTGATAACAGTCTTGATTCAGGCGTCCAAGTCGATCGCTGTGGTGTGTGTGATGGTGATGGCTCTAGCTGTAGCATAGTAAGCAGAGTCTATGAAGAAAAGTGCCCAGGCTTTGGTAGGTATATAGGAGCGCATTCGAGTAAAATATTTATCAACTTTATCCCGGGAACTTAGTGCCAACTCTAATTTATTCTGGAATGAACTTCATTTTCAAAGCCTTCATTTAATTCCGAATATCAAATTGAAATAAATTAAAGCACACTTAAATTCGACACGCATGCATTGTATGCAGTGATAATTACCTGCTGCGCATATTGTATTAGCATAACCAAGTCACCGTTCCATCAACTCAGCGATCGAGGAAAGTATGAAAAACTCGTAAAACATTTTCTTCTCTAAGTTATTTTGTCTTTGTACGCTATCTGGACCGTGCGCGATCTGCCGGCTGTTACAAATCCTGCATTCTGATTGGCTACCCTACTATAGGTATATTTGTGATAGTCCATGGTAGAGAAAAACCGTTTCATTCTATTATTTTTTACTGTCCGACTAGTTAGTCTATACTACGGACAGTAGAAAATAATAGAAAGAAACAAATTGAAGTTGAAAAAATGTTATTATTTCGTGAAAATGCGTGCGGTTTTTCTCTACCATGGGCTATCACAAAATAGACCTATAGTAGCGTAGCCAATCAGAATGCAGGATTCGTAATAGTTCACTAGTTGGTTTATACTAATTGTTGATAGATGGGGCCTGGCAAGCTTCTCAATAGATTGTGGCTGGGTTATGATAAAGTCTTTCATTTCTATTTTTCTGATCTATAGGTTTTCTCACAGTTTGTTAGCTAGTTTATTCCATTGTTATCCATACGCACATTATTATTGTCATCAGCTACAATTTATTATCTGCTGCACATTGTGTGTTATTAAGGTCCTGCAGACGCTTGCACATTTCTGGAAGTTCCCGTGGGAGCGACGGACGTTACCGTGCAGAAGAAAGTTGTAAATAGGAATCTCCTGAGTGAGTGCAATATATTATGATCAAGTAACTTTAATTGCTGAAACACCTCCGTGCTGGAAAAATACATTTTATGGGATGCCCAGGAGGCAATGGGAATATGTGTTAAAGCATTAATTGATATTATGCAAGGGGAGTATATAGGACAAAGAAAATGAGGGATACAGGATATATTGGTCTAAGCATAACAAAGGAAACAGAGCCCAAGTAAGAGTAAGAGCTGATATTCATGAAAGTTTTTGGCTTTCCAGGGCCGAAGCATGCATGCCCTGAAAAACTGGGGAGGGGGGAGGGGGGGGGGGGGCACAAAGTCATTTCGCAACACGTGATCACCAAAACATATTTAATTTCATAGATAATCCTTATTTGAAGTTATATGTACTCTGATGGCATTCCTATAGTATTACATAAAGTTATACAAACAATCGCCGAAATGCTTTCTCAGAGCAGTGTTATGCACGTGTTCATGCATCTGTCTGTGTTGCCTAATGGTTCAAAAGTATTTTTGTGTTTGTTTTTAGGCGTCAAGGATCAGCACGGCACCTTCATTTTTCGCATTCCTTCATGGAATGCGACTGTCGACATTGCCGGGACAAGAGTGTATTATTACCACGATGACGATGCCTACAGAGACAGTGTGTTCATACCTGGGCCAACCAGTGCACATCTATACATCATAGTGAGTAGACCGCGGGTGTGGATGCCTTTGTTTCTAATGTAGTATATAACATCAGGAGCCCATAACCAGGAGCATCGATATCTCCTATATGCATGGTATCACGGCGTTTACACAAGTTGGGCTATATTTAGATTATTTTCCCATCAATTAGAGGGTTACGTTACACCAGTGGCGAAACAAAAGATGCCTCATTGGCTACTTTTGTTATACCTCCCAACGTGGCCGCTACGCTTTTGTGATTTTATTCCCGTAGCAATGATTTCAATTCAAGAATAGCGGGAAACCGTTCTGTTCCGTTGTGAAAACGCTGTGATATACATTGTGTATAGCCTAGTATATGGGATGAACGCTCCTGCCGGTTATGGGCTTCTGTTAGAACGGTTTTCAATTGAGTGTAGTCAAACCAAACGCAAACTACCCACGGCCAGCCAATCATAGGAGCGAGTAATCACAAGTAACTCATAAATGGCTTCCCTGTGAGCCAACGACAAACCAAAGCAAAACCAAAACCAATTTGCTTTTGGTTTTACTTTGGATTATGATTGGTTGGTTTACTTTCTCAGCCAATAGGAGAGCTTAGTAAACGCAAAACCAAAACACTTCCGACACTCAATTGAAATCCGCTCTAACATGCAGTCTTTAGTGTAGCTCACATGTTAGATTTATTAACTCTCCTAGCCAAATTGTAATGTAAAGAGAACAATGAAGTACAACAAGAAACGCAGTCGAGTAGATGTAACTGATATTATCTTCACATTGTGACGTCATATGCGCATCTATAAGAGGACAGACCTAACATTGTGACGTCATCGGTGCATCTGTACTATGTCTACCAATCAGAGAGCCTGTTTATAAGAAACGTGTAACCACGCCCTGATGTCATAGACTTGTAGGAGCAAATCAAGAGCTGATGGAGTATACATAATATGGCCGTATATAATGTACAAGTGTTTATTGTGATTTCCTTTGTGTGTTTGCATACAGTTGTTTCTCGAGGCTGGTAAAAGTAACTATATCATTGTTGTTATGGTTCTTGTAGTACGTTCCAGTAACAATGAGAGAGAATCACGGTGTAGCATACACGTACTATCTGACTGGTCAGAGTACTCCTATCACTGGTAAAGACGTGCAATGGACACCATCCAGTTGGGGCGCATGCTCAGAGACGTGTGCAGGAGGTCTGATGACGGCATGCTTACGTCATAAAATAGTTGTATTAATTCTTTACACATTTTTGTTTATTCCTGAATTCTTATGTCTTACGGCTTAGACAAGCACGTAGCACTCTGCCCCTAATAATTAAGGAGATATTTTACACTGAAACCGCGTATTGGACGCCAAAAACTATCAGACTCAGTAAAGACTGAGTTATGTGCCGAGCTAAAATCGATTTTAGCAAAGACTTCACGATATTTGTGTTGCCCTTTGAATGGTGAAAGTTAAATTGGAGTGTTAATCCAAAGCGAAAATTTAAAACAAAAACTTCTCTCGTCAGGGCTAAACTTGAATATGTAACACCGAACTTAAGGTGGTTCAATGGTCGACTCAGTTTACAAATGAAAAGCAAGAAACTACCTTTGTGCCACGCTGAAACAGTTCTTAGTCAAGAGTTTGTTATTTGTCTTAGTTTGTGACGCATTTTCAAATATTACGCGACAATTAGAAAAAGTCCCCTATTAATGCCTATTTCTTTTTATGGTGCATATTTAATCTAGGTGTACAAAAGCGGGGATTACTTTGCACAAGAAAGGATGACAAAACCTATGTAGCCATGAGGTTGTGTCTTTCTGATGACAACAAGCCAGAAGTAACAAAGACCTGCAATACGCATGCGTGCCCACCGAGGTCAGTATACTTGTGCACGTCTAAATACCAATCAAAAGTTGATTGTCCGTGCGGCGTGTTTGACTAGTCCAACTATTAAATGAAAGAGTAGCCAACTCTTTAACGTTCACGCTTGGCACAAATGACCCTAAAATCGATCACTTTGCTATATTTTCAAAAGTTTCCAACGTAGAAGATTGATTTTTTTTGTGTGGGAGGATGAAGACCGATGACCAGAAAAAATCCGATGATTTGAACTACCGTAGACATCTTGATGACGTCACAGTTACGTCATGTATCCATTTATAATAGGTTTCTCGATGTTTTCAATTACCTTTAACATCAGTAAATTTTATATTTTCGATTTCCCATCATGTTGACAACAAAGAAGCCGAAAACCCGAGTTCGATTGGTTAAGAGAGAGAAAAGGTATTAAATTTTGAATTTTGGTAATTTACCCGCCAAAATTCGGCGGGAAATATTCAATACAGAACCATTTACAAAATAACTTCTTCATTCATCTTTTAGAGTTTAAAATATTTGTTTACGATCGACAATCTAGCAATCAAAAGAGTAAATCGGTACACACAACCGTATGTTTTTAGGATTTTCAATTTTTGAGAGGAAATACTTTAAAATTCACAGTGAAAAAGAGGATACGTCACATATTTTTGAAAAGTTTTTTAAAATAACTATTCGAGTATTCTTCGGGTTTTAAAGAGGAAATGTACTTACTGTACACTGAATAGCCGCAATAAGGTCTTTGTTATGTTTCTTCAATTTAGAAAGCATGATATGACTGATGTCAGACCCATGACGTCAGAAAACGTAACGCCGGTCACAGGAATCTTCAGTTCTTAATAACTCAGCATATATTTATGGTATAGACTTTAAAATTGCGGCAATCAAAAACACATATGTATGTTGTTGTGATAACATGCTTTATTTCAAACGTATACTGAGGTAACGCAGAATTTGACCTTAAAAGGAGTCGTTCGTTATGACGTCACGATAACGTCAATATACAAACGTGTTTGATCCTAAAGACGTTATTTCATTTTAATATTAACATACGAAAATTTCGTTAAATTTAACAGCGAATTAAGCAAAATGTGCTGGTTTGTATATTTTTGGCTCGCTTCGTAGTGATCGATTTTGAGGTAACTTATGCCATGCGTGGTTAGTATTATGTATTTATAATTACGCCGGCCGGCTTCACGCACACAACGTACACTAAATTCCGATTTACACGATAAGCGTTTTTAGGCACGGCATTCCTAGTAATTGGGCACGGCACTCCAAACGGAGGCTATTTCGTGCACGCGTACGCAGAACATTTCCATTCACACGACAAAAATAAGGATGCCGTGCCAAAATATTAAGACAGGCGCCGTGCCCAAAGTCTTGTCGTGTACACCAGGATTAATTCAACCCAACGACGATACAAAGATGTGTTCGAAAGAAGTAAGTTCTTTATTCATAGTTTTCTTTGTTGCGCGACTATGAAGAGAAAATTAGTTTTCAAGTTCGAAAAATAACCGATTCTCCGCTGAGAAATCTACCTTGTGTGGCGGCTCAATTCAGCGCAAATTTCCCAATGAATATCGTACGTCACATGTACCAAGGAAAGGCAATCACACCTCCAGAAAAAAAATCAATGGTTCACATTTAGGAGCCGATTTTAAATGCTAATTTATTCCCCGTACCTGACGACACAAATTACAAGAATTGAGCCATCTGTACAAAGCGGAAGCTGGTTGTCAGGAAGGTTTCCAGATTTTCCTTTCTTCTCTACGTATATGGATTGGTTCATAGAGCTAAAGTTAATTGTTGACTACAGTTCTCCTTTAAACAATCTTCTTCAATACCATATATGGTGCTATGTGATGTTCTTATCAATGTTCAATACCATATAATTATGGTGCTATGTGATGTTCTTATCAATCTTCCTCAATACCGTATATGGTGCTATGTGATGTTGTTACAATCTTCTTCAGTACCATATATGGTGCTATGTGATGTTCTTATCAATCTTCTTCAGTATCGTATATGGTGCTATGTGATGTTGTTATCAATCTTCTTCAGTACCGTATATGGTGCTATGTGATGTTGTTATCAATCTTCTTCAGTGGTATGGTGCTATGTGATGTTGTTATCAATCTTCTTCAGTGCTATGTGATGTTGTTATCAATATTCTTCAGTAGTATGGTGCTATGTGATGTTGTTATCAATATTTTTCAGTAGTATGGTGCTATGTGATGTTGTTATCGATATTCTATTCTTCAGTAGTATGATGCTATGTGATGTCCTTATCTATTTTCAGCTGGTACGCGTCAGGATGGCAGCAATGTTCCAAGAGCTGCGGCACGGGGAGCCAGACTCGTCAGATCGTGTGTAGACAGAAGGTCTCGGCCGGGCAGTACACTGTGTTACCAAGCAAATCCTGCACTGGAAACAAACCAACAGGTCTTCTGACACAGCAGTGTAACATGGTGGCGTGTCCTCCCGAGTGGGTTCCTACTGACTGGTCCAGGGTAAGGAATAACTTTACACTCCTCTTTCCCATCACTTAAGTAATGGTCCGCGCAAGAGGTAGGTGCAAGAGGTATGCATTTCTAATGCATGGAATGTAAAAAGGTGCTAATTGTGGTATTGTTTCAATCGTCCAATTCATTGGCTTACACATTAAAATCTATCAAAACTTGAAGAAGAATATCATTTTCTCTATTTTTTTAACAGATTTGAATTGTATCTAGTGAAAACTCTCATAACTTTAAATATGACGAAAATTCAACGTGGGAACGTTGAAAGTTCTCTTAGTTATTGTTCTGAACTCTCCTGATTGGACGAAATGTTTTCACACAAAAGAAAAGTAGTTTTAAATCGCAGTTTCACTGGATTTGATTGCAGAAATGTATCATTTAAGGTTTATGGGTTGTCAGTATGAAAAACAGAAAATTCTAACATGGGGAAAGAAAATTGCATCTGAACTATAGAATAGTGCCGAGTTTTTACACCGATTGTTTGTATGTACTTCATGGTAGTGTTTCATTCCATATAGTCCTGCATAATCATTTTCTCTACTGTTTTACAGTATTATGCAGGGAGACTATATGGAACGAAACACTACCATGAAGTATATACCGATTGTTTCTTAATACGCACACGCATTGCATGCGCATTTCAACATTAAATTATAGATATTTGCGCAATATAAATAATAATAATAGTTATAATAATAACAGAAGGTAATAATAATATTTTTGCCAGCCTTCTTTAGAATTAGTCCCGCCTTTAGACAGGTAATCGTTTGAGCCTTTTTCTTTGTTACAGATGATAAATCGAAACGTCTATATATACATACGTATACCTTTTAGGTATTTTTGCATATTTGATGTGATTTCAACCATCCCACATGTGTGTGCGATGTTCGTCAGTTCAAATAAAAATCGCTGAAAATAACTGTGTCCGGTCCGCACTGCAAATGCAAGGGCCTTTTACCGTGACACAACCCCTTTAGAGAACTTTATTCTCGGTTATTGAACGTAACATTAACATAAATGATCGTATGAATGTTATTATACGGTAGTTATATTATTTCCACAGTTAGCATCCCGCATACTCGGCCTATGTCACAGCGTTTTCACAAGTTAGTTTTAGAACGGTTTCCGGCTAATCTTGGGTTGCAATCATTCCTAAGGCAATAAAATCACAAAAGCGTAGCAGCCATATTGGTTGGTATAACAAAAGTAGCTAATAAGGCATCTTTTGTTCCGCTACTGGTCTTCCCACCAATTGGCGGGGAAAATAATATAAAAATAGCCTCATCCAGTTGTGAAAACGCCGTGAGACCTATATAGGAGATATGGACGCTCCTGGTTATGGGCTCCTGTGACATATGACTGAACCCATATGAGTTTCTCGTCTTGCAGTGCTCTGTGACGTGTGGGGGAGGAACAATGATGCGTACAATGGATTGTAAACGCAGGGACAGTTCCGGTCATTTCATCGACGTGCATAGTCACCTGTGCCATTACGCCACTAAGCCAGTTACTAAGAAACCGTGTAACCAGAACGTGATCTGCCAAAGTAAGTGAATATTGTTAGCGCAACTTGTTACCCATGTAACAAGTTACTTACGTTATTTTTTAATGCAACTACTTTTAAATTAAATAATAGATTAGCAATACCAGTATACACTAAAGGCGCGCTCTGATTGGTCGATAGCCATGTGCTATTAGATTGCAGATGTAGAGAGGTAAAACACGTTTTTGCACGAAATCTTGTAAATTGGTATCTTCCTCGTTTCGCAAATTATTGTACAAAACAACAATGCGTCGTTTTGACATAGGTCTGTCTTCTGCTAGTTGCACATATGACGTGAAAACATTACGAGAACAACTGTCATGCTGCTCGTCCTCGTGTCGCGTCGTACTTAATTGTTCTCGTCACGTTTTGACATATTCTTCTGTATATCTATTACAATAAGAGAACAAACCCATGAGAAAAGGACATCAGTTTTAACAAAACTGTCTAATTGACATATTAATTAGTCCTCACTGTGGATCACTGATGTATGAGTTACTACTACCTACCGAGGAAGCTGTGATTAAAAATAGACAAGAACGTTCCATTTAAACATTCCTCAGTGTTACTAATCGCTTGTAATCTCGTCTTTTCTTGCAGCCCCATGGAGTTACCATCCCTTAGGATGCTACAAGGACAGCAAGCCTCGCGCTCTACCGTACCTCATCATAAACTTACGAGATTTTATCGATTGGACCGACCCCAAAAAGACAATCGATGCATGCGCGAAGTATGTCCGTGAGCATACAGAGAACAAAGTATTTGCTATCCAGTTTTACGGCGAGTGTTGGACGGGGAAGAATGGGGAGGAGACTTACATGCAGTACGGCCCATCAGAGAATTGCTGGAATGGCATAGGGCTGGAGAAGACGCTATTTGCTTACCGATACGAGTAAGTATTTTTGCGTTTACAGTCAAAATAGGTCAAGCAGTCCTCAATTTCAATCTTCGTTTCAAACTCCCATTGTTAAAACGAAACTTGCAAAATTTAAATTGAACAACAATAAAATTTTGATTGTATATATGTGCAAAAGGCTTGTACATTTTCGCCCATAGCGTATTTTAGTCTCCTTCGCAGCTGTTCTTAGTGTTAATTGTCAAGCAAACGCCAGCCTCAAGAATGATTGCGAAGGAGACTGAAGGTTGAGCGGGAGGTCGCGGGTTCAAACCCCGGCCGGACCAACACTCAGGGTCTTAAAATAACTGAGTAGATGGTGCTGCCTTTGTGAAACAACTGCAAATGGTTAGACCTTCACGTCTTCTCGGATAAGGACGTAAAATCGTAGGCCGCGGACTAGTGTCCCCAATTAGTTGCAAAGCTAAATACATTTGACACTTAAATAAAGTTACTTAACTTACTTTATTTTACTAATTTGAATTTAGGCTCATTTTGAATTTTGCAACCTTCATTATTTAAACAATGAAAATTTGAAACGAATAATGAAATTAAATTTGGAATTCTGACCATAGGGAGGAAGGCTTGACCTGTTTTGACTGAAACATTTTACGCTGCGATGCTGGAGCCAACATTTCCTAACAATTGTTTTTTTTATAATGAAGCGCAACATGAGAAAAATAACTTTCAAAATCAATGATCCATAATTTAAGATATATTTTTTAATTGGTCAATTTAAGGGTACAGTTTTCCTTTAAAACTTCCGAGAACGTTCACCACAACTTACCGTTATTAGCTAATATGTGTTTCATCCCTCCCAGCTTCCTTTGCCGAATTTAACCGGCTGATTTATCTAAAGTTATGGTATTTCTTATTTTTAAATTATTGCACTGACCCCATATTTTATTTATTCTTAGCTGAAATTTTATTATGACAGGCTCCATGCAAGAACAGACCCTGAAGAAGTCCTGAATGGAATAAGTATTAACCAATACCTGTGAACACTATTGATGAATTCAAATAAAAACGAAGCGCCTGTGTCATTACTGTGTCAGTTTGTTGTTACGCATGTTTAATTTGTCTGCTGGAAAAGACGGTTACTCGATTTATTTCAGCCTTTCAATTAGTGGATAGAGAAGAGCCGAGGAAAAGGCAAAATCCAGTTTCAAAAACGAAAAAAGTATACATATATACATGCATATACTTTATTTATACTCGGATTCACTGCAGAGTAGCTACAAAATAAGCTAATATCTCCGAGAGAAAAAAAGAAACTAAACTAATGAGCTAAATAATAACGTTAAAATATATGCGTAGTTCTATAAGTTAGATATAATATCATAATAACATTGAGATACACATATGTCAATAATGACATCATTCAGTAAGAAAGCATATCGCAAAGAACACAAGTGCATACATATTTATAAACACGCATATACACATACAGAGATATACATATAGATATACACCCACAAATATAGACAGATACTCGTACATATATATATATGCAAATGAGGCACGTCAACAATTCAATGGCCTTTGACAGGAAGACTCCTTTTCGGGGGTGCCGAAGCGGAATAACTTAACTTCACCGGATTCATGTTTCCTTTACCTTTTTCCACACTTATTCATGATTCCTGGTCACATTTTCTTCATGATTCATGACTCATTTAATAGAATTTCTCGAAATTTCCAAATTCTCTGAAGGGTTTTAATGATTCATGATTCTCTACTTTCAAACTACAAATATTCCTGATTCCTATCTTTCAAACACAAGTGATTCCTGATTCCGCTTCCACCCCCGACTCATTTCGTGTTAATATCGCTTCATCTTGCAATTGTGTGCTTGTTCGCTTTCGGAGGTAATAACGCGCTTTCCAGTGTTTTATTTAAAGCGGAGCAAATGACAGTCTCTGCGGACTTTTCTGGCCTTTCGATCCCATAATGCCTTTGTCTGAGATATATCCCATAATTTCTTTATTTGAGCCGGCTAGAAGTTAGAAAATAAAAACACTTTCGGGTATTTCTATTCAAAATACGTAGAAAGTCGCGTTGTTAATATTAACCTACAGGAAGAGAACGTTGTTTTGACGTGCAGTGCATTGAAATCCATTAAAAGCTCGAGAAATGGCGCCACTTTGAAATTTAGGTTACACAAGTAACTTTGAGAGTTATGGTTAGGTTAAAAAAAAGCTATTTTCAGGTATTTATATTTACAATACGTCGAAAGTCGCGCTGCTAATCTTAATCTACAGGAATAGAACGTTGTTTTGACGTGCAGTGCATTGAAACCCATTAAACGCTCGAGACTGAATGGCGCCACTTTGAAAATTGAGGCACGTTAACACAAAAAGAGACTCGGACAGGAAGACTCCTTTCGTGTTAACATGCTTCATATATATATATAATCAAATAGAGTAATTTGTACTGAGGTCACCTGCGACACCAGCATTCCGATGTGAGTTACATGTGTTATCCTTAGGTCTCTCGGCCGGTAATTGAGATTCCCGCAGTCGTCAGTTGGCCCTGATTTTTGCCAATACGTTTCGAAGCTCGTCTCGTACGCCAGTTTTCCTCTCAAGAACCAGATTTCGTATCACTGTCACTCTCTAGTTTATTGGCGATCACTTACTTGCCGCATTCACACAGTAACAAGCCCCGATGGCATGGTCTATCCCTTGAGTTCCAAATAGCATTTAAGGTGATTCCATTGAAAAAGAAGCTGAACTATTAACTTTTTTAAAACTTTGCCCAGTTGGTACTCCAAGCAAGCCTCTCTCTAAAAATGCAATACAAATAGGGGGTCACTAGTCTCGTTTGTGTGTGAAGTATCTCTAATTTATAGTGATTTAGAGGTTCTACAGCAGAAATATACTAAATATCAGCATGAGTAAACAGCTGCCGTTGACTACTAGGCCATACTGTTGAGGGACGGATCGGATCTAGGATTTTTTGAGGGGAGGGGGGTGGCTACAAACATAGCGCCATTTTGAATAAAACCGAAACAAAATGGTAAATAAGTATGAATAACGTAAGTAAGTAAAGTAAATATCGTACGAGCTTGAAGAGCTGCTCTCGAAAGGCCAGGAAATCTGACATTCGAGAGTCTAAAGGGGGAGGGGGGTTGGCTAAATCCTCCCCCGCCTAAATCCGCCCCTGCTGTTCATAGCGAACAAATAAACTTATTGTGCTGTATGTATACCAAACTTAACCTAAAAACCACTTGCGCGCAAGTGGACAGTATAGCAGAATACGATGCAATCTGTTTTGTTAGTATCCCTAAACGAGCGTAAAATACTGAGCTATACTTACAGTATTTTCATAAGAATGGAATAACCTCCTCCCTTACCATCCAGGATTAAAAATTATTTATATGGCCAACCTCGAAGTGTTGAAATATATAGAAGAAAAAAGGACGGTCACAATTCTCGTTTCGGGGATATTTTGCTAAATAATCTTTCTACCAAAAAGCTTGAAACTAATTTTTCCGAGAGCTTTCGGAAAGTCTTCGGAACCAGGAGCACATTACCAGGAGTGTCCATATATACTGTACCCGTGAGTCAGCGTATGACCGGTTTGAGCTATTTTTAGAACATGTTTCCCGGGTAACTGCCTTTTAAATCTGCTGCGATCGTGCATGTATGCTTGCCGTAATTATCGAGATTAAGAATGACCTATTGTTCTTTGAGGTGATTTACTAACGCTGCATTGTCCTGACTATGGTTTGATTGGATTCCCAAAGTGTGGGCACGTGAACTCCCGTGAGATCTGTTATAAATATAGCTCAATCCGGTCATACGCTGACTTACAGACCTAGTATGGGAGATGGACGCTCCTGGTCGGAACACAATCGGGGTATCTTCGGAAAAATTCGGAAATCAATACGTCATAACAAAGTTCCTACAACTTTCTCCAGATTTTAGAACTCCGGGGGTTGGCAGGTATGCAAGGCTCAAGGTAGTTGATAAAAATTGAGAGATGAACAGTAGAAACAGTAAAGATCAGCCTGGCAAATGGAAGTGGGTGATTTGTGGAGCTGCTTTCGTTGTTCAGTTCATTGTAGCAGGTCAGATTAATTGTGGCGGCGTTATCTACTCGGCTTTGGTGGATCAATACAACAAATCCCGAGGCGAAACCGGTGCGTATACATATATATACTAGACCCATATACCTACCATATACTGTATATATATGTATATATATATACACTACACTCAGATAGTACATACTACTGATACCAAATCTACCGAAAATTGGGTTTAATAGGAGGTTATAGTGTCGGTGTTCAGAACACAACATAAGCTACAATCTAATTTAACGATCACTGAACTAGCCAAGCTATAAGCACTATAATCATGCTATTAATATAACATGCCATAATGTAACCTCTTTATAGACTTTATAAAAATATTTGGTTATTTGAGAGTGAATTGAAAGTGAAAGTGATTTTAAATTGAGTATATATAATGTTGTACTGACTTGATACATTATCATTAGAATGCAAATTTGATCATGTCACGCAACATTACAACATGGCACGCAGGTTATTAAATTCTGCAGGCATATGATATGAAGCATTAAGAATTTTGGAAAACAGGAGATATTACCTAGTTCTCTTACCAAAAAGGGTCAGTAGACTAAAAATCCAGTAGAGCCGCTCCAATAATTTTGGCCATTTGTCAGTTGTCAATTACCAGAGGTTCTACTGCCTCCCTTCGCGAAAGGTGGGCGAGAATAGAGGAAACAATATTGTTGATATATTAATTACTTAGGCCATCCCAATAAAATATTTCGTTTACCATCGCCCTCTGGCTCGTGATGGTGGTTCCGGTTGCCAAGTGAGCTTTTTTATGTATTCCTCGACTACTTCTTCCTCTACTAGTTGTGGATTAACAATTTGCACGACAAAGGCAAGAAACTAAAACATAGAGAGCTCGGGAAAGAGGTATAGTTAAAATATTAGTTTTTACTTTTTCCAAACAATTGAGTCGGTCCTCAACCTGTCATTTAATGTTTCGAAACATTTTATTGGGAAGGCCCTTAGAGAGAGAGGAAAGTAAGATTCGTACGACCAGAGCGACCCTTGCTTCTAGAACAGAGCTCCCAGATCACTAGCAATGAAGCAACAAATAAAACTTACATTTATGAATTCCTTTTTTTTCACACTGAGTTCTTTTTCCCCGCCGTTTTCAAGCCTTGGTAAGTTCTCTCGCCGCGTCCAGTATGTCCCTCTTCGCTCCCCTCAGCACTTCACTTTGTGAGTACAAAGGATGCTGGGTAACAGTCTTACTCGGTGCGATGGTGTGCATCCTGGGACTAGTGACGTCATCGTTTGCTACGAGCTTGGCAACCTTGTACTTCACATACGGGATCTTATGGGCGCTTGGGACAAGCTTGTGTTACTTTCCAACATTTGTGATTTTGCCAAAGTATTTCTGGGCAAGCTACGCGTTGGCATCTGGGATCGTAGGTGCTGGAAGTTCTTGCGGGACTCTTGCCCTGAGCCCTGTAATAGAACAGCTCGTTCTATATTTGGGAATCGCCAATACGTTCAGAATTCTAGCAGGTCTACATGGAGTTTTGATTGTATGTGGATTGGTGTTCAGACATCGTCCATCGACGCAGTTAAGGGAGTCTGGGAAGAAGAGAAAGATTCTCTATGATTGCACGATATTTAAAAATAAAGGTTTCGTGGTGTGGATGATAGCCGTGACGCTATTCATGCTGGGATACCTCGTGCCGTATGTTCACTTGGTAAGAAGAACGCAAATATACTTATCTCAAAAAGGTTGCATCTGCGTGACAAGCGCAGGGGGAATTGGGAGTGGACCTCGCCTCCTCTTACCCTCTCCCCATTCGTCTTGCATGCCCTTCCCACGCAGGCTAGAAATAGGTGTATCGTAGCCTCCTCCGCAGGCAACTCCTAATTATAATCGAAAAAATCGAGAAAAGATGTGAAACCGGGCTTCCTGTGGGATCTAAAACATATAGGAGTTGCCTGCGGAGGAGGCTAGGTGTATCGGTAGACTAAAAACATTCTGCGCAACATTGATCAGCTACTTGAGCAGTGTGTTCTGGATTCGAACCTTGATTATTCAGTGAGTTCTAGTCTGGCCAAATGGACTCGCAAATCGACGCAAATCAACGGCCACTTTCCGACTTGCGTCGGACTTGCGTCGGACTTGCGTCGGACTTGCGTCGGACTTGCGTCGGACTTGCGTCGGACTTGCGTCGGATTTGCGTCGGACTTGCGTTTCGTTTCGCCACCCACTTGACTTGCGTTGACTGTGATCGAGCTCAAGTTCGTCCAAAGTAGACGCAAGTTTTTCACCGTTTCGACACCCAACGCAATGACTGCTAAACTTGCGTTATCTTAAGATCCAACTTGCGAGTCCGTTTGGCGTCTGAGCGCATCATCACTGATCTTCATCATCATCATCACCACCTCTATTTCTACTCGGATTTTAGAGTAGCAAAACTATGCTCGTTTCTCCGCGAAACAACAGTATGAATGGAAACAAAATGCATTGATTTGTGTCAACTTGCGAGTCCATCAGTTTGGCTAAGATTTCCAGTCTGGTTCACACTAGCGATGTAAAGATAAGTGCAAGCAGCGTATGCAGACGCAGTGCCATAATTAATCATTATAGGTACGACACTGTACTGTCTGCGTATATTGCTTACACTTATGCTTGCTTCGATAGTGTAAACCCCGCTGAAGCCTTTGCTTGGTTAAAAGTATTTTATCGATTAAAACTGCTTATCACGGAACTTATCAAAATGCTACTAAGCCAATCAGAATGCTCCATATATATGATAACGATTTTGCAGTTACCTCTCCATTTCCCTGGTAGTAGTGTTCTAATAATAAAAGAGCATTTGTCTCATATGCTTAATTTCTCATGCCTGAATAGGTCAAGATGGCCGAAGACAACGGCGCGGGTAAAACAAACGCCGCACTCTTAGTGAGTTATCTGGCTGCTGGATCAATGGTTGGTCGGCTGGTCATCGGCAAAGTATCGGACATGATGTCGCAGCACAGAATATACATCTGTCAATCTTGCCTGTTGTGTATCAGTGTTGCTAGCACTCTCGTCCCGTTGGCTTCGTCATATAACTGGTTCGTTGTTTATTCTTGTATATTCGGGTTCTTCAGTGGCGGCTTCATCGTACTAAATCCCGTTATCACAACTGATGTAGTTGGTAGACTAAAACTACCGTATGCCCTTGGACTGTGTTACTTTACTATGTCGTTTACACGAGCTGCTGGTCCGCCTACAGCTGGCTGGATCTATGATTCATCGAGAAGTTACTTCTTGGCATTTCTCTGTACCGGTGTAGTAACACTTGGGGCGACTCTCGTGATGTTTATTGTTCCCCTGCTTATTTCTACTCAAAACCACACGGATCAAAGAACAGAAGTAACGGTAGTAAAGTCTCTCAACTGTAATGATGACTGCTCTTCCATGAAGAAGTTGAATATTTTTACGGACGATACTTCTTTGTTGAAAAACCGGACGGCTTCTGGAAAGAAACCGTTTTATAAACTATTTATACTAACTCCACCAAAGCAATTTCATCGGAAACTATACAGCTCATTTTTTAGTTTATAAAAAAAAACGTCCGATAGAAAGCCTAAGTCTCGACTGCGCAACAAGATCTAGCGATTGCTAAATATTTAAAACATGCAGCCATACGTTGACTGACAGCACAAGCCAGAGTTCCTCAAAATCAAAGTTGTAGAAATGCCTATGGAGCGGTATCCGGGTGAAAAATACTGACGATGTCTCGTTGCGTCTAGTTGTCGTGTCGTTGTGGCTACATAACGTGTCATTCTGTCGTTTCGTATCTCGATGCGTCGTTCCGACTGCGTGACACGGTGTTTCGGTATTTCGATGCGTCTCACTGACCACCGTTGTGGTTGTGTGACTCGACGCTCTGTTGTTTCTATAACTCGTTGGGTCCACCTGAATTACGTTGTTGTTGCGTGACACTCTGGCCGTGCGACACTCGACGTGACATGATGGCTACTTCTTTTTTAACCGATCGCCGCGCCACGAATGATTTTGCCGTTCTGCCGCTCAAGTCCTGGTAACTAACGGTTTAGCCCTCACCGCGCGAGGTCTGGTAACTAACAGTTTCGAAGACCAATATGGCGGAATCAGAGTGTTTGTCCACGCTCTACATCGATTTCTACGAAAGAAATGTTCGTGATATCTGTAGAATGTTAGAGGGCAGTTTGAACGAATATATTTTAGACGGTCTAGCGTTTAGAATAAATTCACTGCGCCATTTCCTTGTGAGATACGAAAGTATAAATGTCGCCGTGTCAGAGGAAGTGTACAGATGCCTGGATGGGGTGGAAAGTCTTCTGTCTGCGGTTCACCATACTGCCCAAAATGTTGGATACCAAGCTTCGAAAATAGTTACGAATTTTAAGGGAAGCTCCTATTATGACATTCCAGAGCGGCAATTGAAACTATTTGTTGAAATAGATTTCACCATCCCTGAAATGGCTCGAGCGCTCGCGGTATCCATCAGTACAGTTAAAAGGAGACTCTCCAAATATGGACTTTCAATTGGACAGAAATACACCGACCTTTCGAATGGAGGTCTTAATGAACAAGTCTCTCAGGTATTAGATTTATTTCCAAACTGTGGCTACCGGAAAGTGCTTGGCTTTTTGTCTGCTAGAGCACTGCATGTACAAGAGGCTAGGGTTAGAGAGAGCATGCACAGAGTTGACCCCCATGGGACTCTGCTCAGATCACTGGAAATCACTACCACACACAGAAGAAAATATAATGTATATACTCACCTAGAGCACTGTATCACATTGATGGCAACCATAAACTAATAAGATGGCACTTTGTCATTCATGGATTGATTGATGGTTTTTCAGGAATGATCATTTTCTTGTGGTGTTCAATTGATAACGAAGCAGAAACAGTCCTGTCATACTTTCTTAGAGGTGTTGAAACCTATGGATTACCCTCACATGTTAGAGGTAAGGACTGATAAATTAATAATAATACATACATATTAGTACCCATTTAGATAGCAATGGCTTTGCTGAGGAGGCCTTGGGTTAGTAAAATACTTTCGATGACAGTCAGAAAGGACTGCATGACCTGCCAAACATTGTCAGCACTGGAATTCTTGGATTTGTCACTCGTGAGGTTAAGGTGGCTCGCGATCGCCTGGATTTTCCTGGGACGCACCATACCCACTTTGAACGGCTGATACTCCACTGTCAGAGCTCGGTCGAGCTAGCCACTTCACCCATTTACTACAAATAGAATAAACTTTCCAAAAATGTAGGTTTGTTTGACATCGGTGTTACTATAGCAACACAGCGTTGACGTCATGTATTTTACATATCATCAATTTTCTCGAAATCTAGACCTAAACTTTTAAAACGACCTAGTGTCCCTTGCAGAATAAATGTAGGCCTTCAAGACTGCAAAGTTTAAAAAAATTATATGAGAGCGTTTTCGGAAAAAATTAGGTTGGATATTTTCGTTTAAAAAATAAACAATTCGCCTTACTTTCTGTTTAGTGGTTGAGAACTGTGTTTTCCGGACCGATTCGAGTGATGTTTTTAGCATATTTCATATCTGTGGCATAGGACTACTTCCCATGAAAATTTCATTCTATTTGCTTTATTCGATTTCGGTTTATGGAATCATAAGTAATGTTATAAATATGCTCATTTTACTCAAAATAGTAACGTATTTGCTAAGGAAGCTGTAATTCGAAAACTAGTCGATAAATATTTTTTGTAATCTTTTCACCTGAAGTTCAATATGTACTACCTTGTCCCTGTAAATTTCAAGAGCATTGAATCATTTTAAGGGTGCAGAATAAAAACAAAAACATAGGGAACTTTTACGTTCATCCACGCAAGCTTTTTTTGCTGTATCATTTTGTTTATAGCTTGTGTCTTTCCGAAATTTTTCTTTTGTCTAGATTCTACATACTTGTGTGCTTTTGAACTAACAAGTTTACCATGCACGCTTGCTACGCTTCGCTACTGTGGGAACACTCGTGCAAATTCTGTTCTTAGTACAATGACATGCAAATTAGTTAAACCATGAAGCCAGGCAGTGCGGGATGATAATGTTGTATAAGTGTATTTTTGGTAACCAGATCGGGAAAAAGTGCCCATGACGTCTAGACCACACATGTAGACATAAGAATACCCGAAAACACATTTTCTAAATGTTAATTAAAAACGAAATTTTGTATTAGTGATATTATAAAACGTTTCGTAAGTAAATATTATAAGTTATATTATAACAGCGTTACAACTGGCACCGTGACTATGATAATTCCATGCCATTGTACTAAGAACAGAATTTGCACGAGCGTTCCCACAGTAGCGAAGCGTAGCAAACGTGCATGGTAAACTTGTTAGTTCAAAAGCACACAAGTATGTAGAATCTAGACAAAAGAGGATTTCGGAAAGACACAAGCTATAAACAAAATGATACAGCAGCGAAGCTTGCGTGGATGAACGTAAAACTTCCCTATGTTTTTGTTTTTATTCCGCACCCTTAAAATGATTCAATGCTCTTGAAATTTACAGGGACAGGGTAGTACATGTTGAATTTCAGGTGAAAAGATTAAAAAAGATATTTATCGACTAGTTTTCGAATTACAGCTTCCTTAGCAAATACGTTACTTTTTTGAGTAAAATGAGCATATCTATTATATTACTTATGATTCCATAAACCGAAATCGAATAAAGCAAATGGAATGAAATTTTCATGGGAAGTAGTCCTATGCCACAGGTATGACATATGCTAAAAACATCGCTTGAATGGGTCCGGAAAACACAGTTCTCGATGACTAAACAGAAATTAAAGTAAGGCGAATTGTTTATTTTTTAAACGAAAATATCCAACCCAATTTTTTTCGAAAACGCTCTCATACAATTTTTTAAAACTTTGTAATCTTGAGGGCCTACATTTATTCTGCAAGGAACACTAGGTCGTTTTAAAAGTTTTGGTCTAGATTTCGAGAAAATTGATGATATGTAAAATACATTACGTCAACGCTGTGTTGCTATGGTAACTCTGATGTCAAACAAACCTACATTTTTGGAAAGTTTATTCTATTTGTAGTAAATGGGTGAAGTGGCTAGCCCGACTGAGCTCTGACAGCTGAGTATCAGCCGTTCAAAGTGGGTATGGTGCGTCCCTGGAAAATCCAGGCGAGCCACCTTAAAATTGCTATGGAAAAGGAACAAAACTGATATTTATGTTTATTGATGACAGTTCAAACTGCTGCAATTGAGCAGTGTCCATCAACCCTGCCTCATACATATGTGTACATGCCAACCTTGATCGATCCAAAACTGGGAACATCTAGAAACGAAATTGATCCCAGGCCCGCAAATGATCCCCAAAATGGACCGCAAATGATCCCGCTCCGAAAATGATCCCCAATGGGGACCGCAAATGATCCCGTGAAAAACACAGAATTGCATGGATTTTTGCCGCTGGATAGTGGATCTAAAGTATGAATGAAAGAAAAATGAAGAACAGATTTTAATAATGATGTAATGATTTTTAACCATTGGCTCCGGCAGGGAACCCTCTTTTAAAAAACACGTCCATCAAAATCTGCATGACGTCACGCTATCGACCCCGGATCACACCTGTCCATAAAAATCGTATGTCGTCAGCGACATGTCCAATCTCGACAGCCTTCGCAGTGTCTGTAATTGACACTCGTGAACAAAGCGCGATTATGCTCGCTCCTGGCTGTTATGGCTGGTTTTCACTAGCGTCTCAAGCACAAGAGTCCTTATTTCACAGTGAAAACGAGCTCGACGCAAGCGCAAGCACTGACGCAAGCACAAGCACAATGATCAAATGTTTTTCCTTTTCCTTGTGCTTATGTTTGCGTTCGCGTTGTGCTAGTGAAAACGGAAAACAACGCAAGCACAAGGAGAATTGCTACAAGCAATACTAGCTGTTCGAGCACGATGGCTTCCATATTGGATTATTGGCCGCTACACAAAGAGACAAGTGATCAGCGTTCGTTTTCACTTGACGCATATCTCCTGTGCTTGTGCTTGCGTCGCTAGTGAAAACCAGGCTTACGCTTGTTATTACTTTTGCTATTGCTTTGAAATTGTTTCCTTGCGTGTTGTAAATAGAAGATACTGACAAGCAGGATGAGATATCTGGAAATGAAAACAAAATAAAATAATTGACCCGATGATTAAAAAAAGGCTAACCGGTTTCTGGTAATAAGAATGGTCGACGAAGGACTTTGGATTAAGAACGCTGGATTACTGAAGAACTCGGGATTAAGAACAAATTTCCAAAGCAAATAATTTTCTTTTTTTCCCCATAAAAAAATGTTTTGTGTTTGAAAAAAATGACTCGGGTTTAAAAAAACATTTTTAAAATGGGCCAAACAAGCCACCATACTGCGGGTTATTTATTCTTAACTTTAATTTCTTTAATTTTAACATTGAGTCAGTATACTCCCGATTAAGAAAAACTAAAAAAACTCAGGATTATTAACAAAAAAACATCTAAAAATTAATGAATTAATCCAGGATTTGAAACATAAAAGAAATTGGCCACCATAGAAGGTACCGTTTGTATGAAAAAGAAAACTAACTCGATGCGAATATTTTGATTTCTAAAACATTGAAACCAACGACCAGATTCCGTGTACATGTCATTCCACATATTTTCGCGGTATGATATGTGGTCCCGAATGGGGATCATTTGCGAGGCGGGACACTTGCGGTCCATTTTTGGGATCATTTGCGGACCTGTACAGATCCACTGTCCAGTGGCAAAACTCCATGCCACTTCATGTTTTTTCACGAGATGATTTGTGGTCCCCATTGGGGAGCATTTGCGGCGCGGGATCATTTGCGGTCCATTTAAGGATCATTTGCGGGCCTTGGATCATTTGCGGCCTTGGATAATTTGCGGACCTCTACAGATCGTCGTATTTTTTAGGGTTTGAAATCGGCTATCCAGAATTTTTTAGGGGCTGGTCAAGCGAAATCCATTTTTAGGGTGATTTTTAAACCATGAAGCATATTTTAGGATATATATTTAGTAGCGTTACGGAAAGTACACACGTGGGTAGGAATTAATGCAGTACGTTGTTATGTTATATAAACAAGGACATGTGTTGAGAATAGAAGAAATGTACTGACTACACATCCATATAGACGTGATTGGCCAACATTATATACTGCTGTAATTATACGTGTCCGACAAGTATCAATAAACGAGATGCCCGCCCATGATCTGTTGTTTGTGTTTAATGCAGTTTAGCTATGTTTTATGCTCGTTCAGAGTGATAAGAGTATAACGAAATTTTTTCACGGTTTGGTATTTTTAGGGTATTTTTCGAGGTGTTCCGACGGTCATCCCTACTCTTTTTACCTTGAAGAACCCTCCCTCCCCCCCCCCAAAAAAAATATTCGCTCTTCCCGCACGTACGTGCTTGCCGGCGGTGCTGATGAATACTGAAGCAGATCACAGATTGGTTGACCGTTGATGTTACGTAAAGGAGGATATTACACCCTTCCCATCATGCCTTGCGGTCAAACCATATTATCAACGGTCTTTACCCCCAGCGAAGCTCCACTTTGATAAGTTTCGGTCAAAACAACATGGAGGAAAGTCCGGGGAGGTAACATGTTATTAACTTCCTTGACAGTTTCTTATTGTTCTATGGGTTTCTAAGTTCTATTTCGAATTGATATCTCCTATCTTAAGACGCATTTCCCCCTAATAATTTACATTTTTGTGCTCCAATGCAGTGCTACCGACTCTCTGCGAGAAATTACAAATGTTACGCACCCGAAAAACCCGATGTTGTCACTTCATTGTATGGATTTGGATACCGAAACACAGCTTCCTCTTCAAGATTTACCATTCGTAGAATGGACTGGGCTTCTTAGTCACGTTAGTCTTCTAAACAGACTCACAGAACGACGAATGGTTTTGTACCCGAATTGTCGATCTGTAATCTGTTGTCGAGATGCTGGAGAAAGTACACTCGCCAACAGTTATAGACGTTTCTCGTAGTTTCGACCTTGAGGTACGTTTATCAGTTACGTAGAAATCCAGTACACTGACACAAATAACACACCAGAGATGCCTTACATCGATTTGAACAGTGTAACCTTGTGTAACTGTACAAGGTGGCCAAAACCTGGTTTCATTTTGATATCCGAGGAGGCCCACAACAATGCTGGAATAGATGGTGGTGATGGAAGTGAAAGCCGGAGGATGATGATGATGGTAATGATGAAACAACAGAATTTGATCAACATGTGGATGAAGGAAGTGATAGTGGAGAGAATTAATGGCCACAACACCCCCTGATACATGTACAGTACACTTAGAGTGTGAAGAATTCAAACTGAAAGGCTGCAGTTACCACCCTTCAATGCAGAAGGCATTACGACTAATACAGGGGAAAATTGCAGCAAAAGAGGAACTTGATATTAAAATTTTTGAGCAGCCTGTTAATGTAAAAGATGAAAATGCCTTAATTGTGAAAGTAATGATTAACAATATTTATGAACCCGTTGGTTATGTGCCAGGTAGGAAAGTAAACAAATTCACAGCTGCTCTGCATAAGGCCAGATTAAAAAAAATACTTGTTTAGCGTCCACCCGTTTCAATTTTTCCAGGTAGGGAGGGAGTTTTTTTTTTTTTTTTCTATGTGAAGCTTATTTTGTCTTGACTAGACATTATTCACTCACCTCGTGTTCATGACCTCGTGTTGTAGAAACAAAATGGCGTCGATGTTAAAATATTTAATGCGCCGGCGCATATTTTAAGTGGTACATGTAGGGGTCTGGGTACAAGAATTGGTGTTCGCGGGCGCATTTACACTTTCTAAAGTTTTTTATGAAAAATAAAAAAATAAAAAAATTAGAGGTCGGGGACATTTCTCAGGTCGGGCGGGGACGCTAAACAAGCATTTTTTTTATCTGGCCTAAGTGATGAAATGACATCAATAACATTGAAGCGAATTCATAGGTTATACATCCCTGCTATCAATAACTTTATGTTGTTTGGATATGTACATGCTATTAAGAAAGGCAAATGGTTACCTGACAATAAGTCATACACATATAATTGCTAGAATATATAGTAATTGCAGGGATTTGTGTAAGAACTGCTAAGTGAATTTGATAGAGTTCTAAATTTACCTTTATCAAATAGTGAAAATCTGTTTTTGGGAGAATGTATATTTCCTTCACAATTTAACTTACTTTGTTCTTGTACAGACCTGGCTTTAATATAAGAAAACTCAGATAGCCATATTTCCTTGTGTATTACATGTATGTTTTATTGCAAATTATACATTTTCATAGACCACATGCAAAAATGGCTCCTTTATCACGAGAATGAGGTTAATCAGTCGACATTTAATTTTTTAATTTTGGTAAAATGAATATCACCATTTCTTAAAACACACCATAGTATGAAATATAGACTTTCTCAAAGTCCTTCTTACAACTTGCCTCTCATGCCTGACACACTCGATTCTCATGCTTGCTTACCCAGTGACTAAGATTTGTACGTGGTAAGTCTACATGAAATAGTGAGAAGTTTAATAGCATGCACTTCAACTGCTGCAAATATATCAGTTTTTGAAATTGAGGCTAGTCCATTACCTCCATGTATAATCCCCCCTGTAGATAGTCCCCCCTCATGGGTAGTCCCTCATCCAAAAACAGATGTGCAACTTTTCCGGCTAGTTTTATTTTATGGTGTGTTATTTTAAAGTAAAATGTTTATTGTGGCTATTAAAATCCTGTATTACAGCAAAAAGAATGGCTAGCTGTTTTGTTGCCTTTTTTCCTGCATGCATAATACCCCCCCCCCCCCCCCCTCCCCAAGTGCATACCACCCCCTAAAGGCCCTTTGATGGATAGTCACCAGGGACTATACATAGGATTCTATAGTATCTTAGCACATTTTACATTATCACAACCAAACTTCTCAGTATCATCATTCAAACTGAACAATAACATGCTATTCTACTTTTATGAAGTCACCATTTTGCATTGGCAAATGCTCTGGTTACTCTTCTAACAAATTACTGGGAGGGCTATCCATTGGCACTGCTGGAATTGTATGTTTCATACATTGTATATCTATTAATTGATAATATAACTTGTAAATTATTATTGGTTAGCATACAGGCATACTGTACATGTAGAGTGATTAACTTAACCTGTGAAATACATATTAGACTAATAGACACTACTAGACCCTAATTCCATTGACTGTTAATTATTGTTTTACTGGTTAGGCCACATAAAAAAAAAATACTTGTTTAGCGTCCCCGCCCGACCTGAGAAATGTCCTCGACCTCAATTTTTATTTTTTTTTCCATAAAAAACTTTTGAAAGTGTAAATGCTCCCGCGAACACTTGTACCCAGACCCCTACATGTACCACTTAAAATATGCGCCGGCGCATCAAATATTTTAACATCGACGCCATTTTGTTTCTACAACACGAGGTCATGAACACGAGGTAAGTGAATAATGTCTAGTCAAGCTTCACATAGAAAACAAAAAAAACCTCCCTACCTGGAAAAATTGAAATGGGTGGATGCTAAACAAGTTTTATTTTTATCTGGCCTTAATTAAAACCATTTTACAATTTACAACCATAAACAATCATAGAAATCTGTTCTCTCATGGCATTCCTTGAAGGGGATTTGGGACAGCGGGTAACCCAACCTCAGGGCGATGCATTCTGCTTCTTATTGTGGTTTTATTTCTAACTGGCAAAAAGTTTCTACCAGCAACAAACACTGCACTGTCTTCTCTTTGATTGAGCCTTAAACGATGAAGTCTTAGGGGATGGGTGCGCAACTCAATCTGATCCTCATCAAAGGCAGGACATTCATCAAAGGAGGGCAGCACTTCGTCCTTGAATCTGTCATTGAGGGTGTAGTAGGAGAATGTCCTGGGCTAGTCTTGAATGAGAGACGTTTCTTACTTGTTGAGCTAGTACTAGCTTTAGTACTACATGTACAAAATTGACCCTTTCCTTTCTTTTCTTCGGGCTTTTGTGGGGTGTCACCTGTAGTTACTATTTTTCTTTTTTCGCTGTCCTTCGTTTGCTCCTAAAGAGAATCATACAAATATAACAAATGCATTACTTTCTCTTACGTATACGTAAAGCAGAATCTTTCCATGGTTATCAGAATTTGAAAAAAACGAAGGAAATCGAGAACTGTAAGCTTCGAGTCATTCTGACCTGCAGTAATCGACAAATCAATAGGGTTGGATCAAGGTTCATTTGTATAAAAAACGAGTGATTTGAGCAGGCGAAAAAATACACCAAACGTGGGTACATTAGGGTACATTTGTGTCCCCCACATTCAGCATTACCTAAACTAACTCAAAACCGTTTTTTTTGGCTAATGTACCCGTAATATAAACAAATACGAATCGACTATTCATACATGTATTGAAAAGAAACAATGGTAGAACAAGAAACAATAAAATTGTTGTTCGAGCGTAACAGAAACCTTTGACCCTTTTAAGCGATAAACCAATATCTTTCGACATCAGACAAAAGAGTGGTATTAGCATAACCAAACAACCAAACACTACTCACCAGGATTGCTTATTAATGACGAAAGATGAAAACGATCTTCTCTTTTTAGCTCGGGTTACGACGTCATGACGTCATCCGCCAAAAGCATGATGGGAAGTGTGTAATATCCTCCTTTGTGTTACGTTATACAAGGCAGTGATAAAAACTGAGAGATGAACAGTAGAAACAGTAAAGATCAGCCTGGCAAAATGGAAGTGGGTGATTTGTGGAGCTGCTTTCGTTGTTCAGTTCATTGTAGCAGGCCAGATTAATTGTGGCGGCGTTATCTACTCGGCTTTGGTGGATCAATACAACAAATCCCGAGGCGAAACCGGTGCGTATACATATTCTATACTGGACCCATGTACCTACCGTATACTGTATATATATATATATATATATACTACACTAAGAGAGTACATACTACTGATACCAAATCTACCGTAAATTGGGTTAGGAGGTTATAGTGTCGGTGTTCAGAACACAACATAAGCTACAATCTAATTTAACGATCACTGAACTAGCCAAGCTATAAGCAATCATGCTATTAATATAACATGCCATAATGTAACGTCTTTATAGACTTTATAAAAATATTTGGTTATTTGAGAGTGAAATGAAAGTGAAAGTGATTTTAAATTGAACGTAAACGAACGAGTATCAGGAGTATAATGTTGTACTGACTTGATACATTATCATTAGAATGCAAATTTGATCATGTCACGCAACATATGATATGAAGCATTATTTATGGCTTGGGGGGGGGGGGGGGGTCGGTTAAATCATATAGTGGGGGGGGGGGGGGCAAAAAGTTTTAAGTGCTTTTCTAGGGGTCATCAAAGTGTTGAGTCGTACCTGTCATGTAAAATGTAATGAAATTGCTGTTGTAATGCTAAGCCAATGTTTAGTCTCCAGGTGTTTTAGAGAGCAGTAAAATCTCAAAAGTTTAAACAGTCGAGAGCAGTAAAATCTCAAAAGTTTAAAC